>JAYDZE010417349.1:0-16690 GCA_034509125.1 Monilaria moniliformis | reverse complement strand
GAAACTGTCAAACCTATGGTGGATGGTGGAACTGAAGGATTCAAGGGCCATGCCAGGATTATAATTCCAGGAACAACCCCATGTTTTGAGTGTACCATTTGGCTATTCCCACCGCAAGTAAAATTCCCTCTATGTACTTTAGCAGAGACTCCAAGGAATGCTGCTCATTGTATTGAATATGCCCATTTGATTAAATGGAATGAGGTAAGCATATAACATAATATTTGTCTGTATTCTTCTGCTGGGTGGTGCCTTTGCATTACGTTTTTCATCAGGATAATATTTTATCAGGTCCATGGTACCAAAGGCTTTGATCCAGATAATCCTGAAGACATGCAATGGGTTTATTCAGAGGTAATAAACAATAGGAGTCTATCTTTCAATTGAACAAATTGGAATTTTGATTGTTTTCTTATTTCTCTGTTTTTTTGATTCATCTGTTTCTCAAAAGGCTGTCCAGAGGGCTGAACTTTTTGGAATTCCTGGAGTTACATATTCTTTGACTCAGGTGAGAAAGTTTCTTTTTGTTATTACCTTTGAGCCGCTTTCATGTAGCTAAGTTTTTTCATGTAGCTTGGTACCTCTTTTTGGCTAGAGATAGCTTTCAAATTATTTTCTTGTTTTTTTTTAGTGAAAGGTTGCATCATCAACCCAGCAAGTGTGATATGAATATCCATGTTCTTGCAAATAGTTTCGATTAGTTGCTTATGACCATTTTGTTAATGAGATAACACTTGGCTTTGTTTACAGGGTGTGGTCAAAAATATTATTCCTGCTATAGCTTCCACGAATGCTATTATCTCAGCTGCTTGTGCTTTGGAGACCTTGAAAATTGTTTCTGGGTGCAGCAAGTCACTGTCTAATTATTTAACGTATATCTCTGACTTCTAGATTTTATTTTAGTGCAAATGGTCTCGCGACTCTCGTGGATATTTCTAATTCCTTCTATGTTTACTAATACTATAACTTTTTTACTCGCTATTAATGATGTAACTGCAATTCTGTTCGCAGGTATAATGGAGTGGAAGGTCTTCATATTAAAGTTACAGAGTTTGTGAAGGATGCAGATTGCCTTGTTTGTGGTCCTGGTGTTCTAATCGAGTTGGAGAAGTCCGTTACTTTAAAAAAGGTGCTACAACACATATTCTTCTCTGAGACTCTTATGGCCTGGATTGCTTTTGTATCTGTAATTTTAACTGCTGTCAGATAATGATTTTTGAATCTTGCCCTGCAACAGTTCATCGATCAACTGGAAGATCACCCTCGTCTGCTCCTGACTAGAGTGAGCGTCTCATACAGGGGGGAAAAGTTATACATGCAGGCACCTCCTGAATTAGAAAAGGAGACTCGGTCTAACCTGGATATTCCTTTATTCGATCTAATGAATGGTGTATCCAGGGATATTGTTAATGTTAATGGCATGGCAGGCAAGGGTGACAAGAAGCAGTCTTGTATGAGGAAGTTACGTATTGCATTCAAGGGGGTTGACGGGGTTGCAGATATTGATATGGCTGGTGGGGCATAAGCTTTCATTCCACTTTCGGGCATTCCATCTCAAGAGGTATTGAAATTGTTCATCCAGTTGCATAGTAGCATAGATATCCCTTTTCGATCTCATAATTTGTGGTGAGTATATGAAGAATTCATGAAAAGCAGGACGCTGATCGCTTAGCATCCTCTCATTGTTCTTATACTGTGAACTTACTTCATCAACTGATACGAAAATTGAGATTTTGCTTCAATTTGTGCAAGCGATATGAGCACGGCTGTTGGCTCCCTTCTTTTGTCCATGTAGTACCTAGTTGTGTTGTGATTATCCTTTAAGGCATAACTGTGAGTTTGTGGCCAAAATAAGTTATGGCCACAAAATTTCCACACAGCAGACCAACTCGAGAGATGAAAGTCACTAAGTTGGTCTGGTAATTAGCTGTGGTCTTTGTGGCTAGAATTTATTGCAACATGATTCTTTTGGTATATTTGATATATAGGTAGTGTGTTGAGGGGGTCAACCAGCAGTTATTGTGGGCTCTGGACCACAGGGTTATCTTCATATCATCTATGGATTAGTTATACATATATATATAGAGGAGTGATATGCTATACACCATTTGTGAGTATCTATTATGCTAATCTTCAAATTTATTAATTATATAAAATCCAAAGTTTGATTTGTTTGTTTCTCCTTCAACTTCAAATAGATAAGTAAAATTAATAATTTAGATTTTCGAATTTTATGTGCTTTTCATATATGATGATCTTGATAGTAATTTTGAGATATAAGAAGAAAAAAAAAATGAATAAGGTAACATGCTAAACACATACTACATGTCAGTAGTGCTCCTGATAGGTGATCATATACATGTGTGTGTATGTGCGCGTTTGAAGCCCCAAAAAAGTCCCAAGTCAGCAGGAATAGGACCACATTAAAGTGGGTTAACTGCATGCAAGAAAGTCAGTATTTCAGTAATTGTCTTAATGAATAAGAGTGATATGGTCAATAAAATCTAGAGAAATCTGAGGCTGAATCTAACATTGATAGCAAGGGAATCCAACAACACCACATTCTGTCTAAGCTTACTCCATCAATTGGTTCATTTGATTTTTGCCTCACAACTCGCCCCTCTTTTCATCTATAATATTGCACCTAATATATGTTTTTCACTATAACAGTTGTCTAGCTCAAATCACAACTTATCAGATAAAATTTATTAATTTTGAATTTGTTTGACCATTTTATCTTTTACATACACAATTTTATGTTTTATCAATTTGGTTTTAGAGTAGCTATATTTGGTGGTTATTAGGTTAATAAATTGAGTCAAGTTTCTTGATTTTTTATTTTTTTTAAATTAGAAACTTCCGCCCCTAGCCCTCACTGTTCATCTATCCGATTCAAATTCGTCAATTTTGAACTGGATTGGTACTGGTACTTCATTTATACGTAATCTTAGCTTGATAAGGGTCATAAGAGTTGTCATAAATCAGCATATGGCCTAAAATGTATCATTAGCCAATTGTGAAGACCTTAGTGGGTTGATATTAATTGCTCATTTCCTAATCTTTGGTTTGGAGAGTATGATGGAACCACAATCTTCTTCAATCCTAACCAATAATAAGAAATCAAGAATGTGGACTAATTCTAGCAAAAAGTTAGATAAATAATTTCAGTAAATGAGGCACACCTTCCGCCAGATTAGGACATAAAATCATCATCTCATTTGTCCATAAAGAGATGATTCCATTTCTTTCTTTTTAAGGGTGGGGTTGCGATTCATATTTCAAGTGTCCATGTTGAATGCATATCTAGATTTACTTCCAAGACAGATAAGGAAAAATAAAACAATTGTTTATGACTAGTTGGATGTAACTTAAAATATTTAATTTGTTCCCAAAGAAGAAAATACTAAGGCGTGAAATATAACTAGTGGATGAGAGGAAAAGGTGCCTGTACAATCACAAGCAAGTATATATGGCCTCATCACATTCAAGTCTATATCTGGATCAGATAATCTGGTTTGTGGGTCTATTTCTATCCCACAACTGGATAATATCATAACACACACACACACAGTGATGATGATCATAATAATAATAATAATAATAATAATAATAATAATAATAATAATAATAATAATAATATCATAAAGATTCACACACACACATGACTATATATATTTATAAGTGAAAACGTCAGTTTATACCCCAATATTTAAACTTTTGGACAGATTAATAACTATTCCATCATTATTGTTAACAATTCTACTAGTAAAACAAGTCATTCTTTTTATTGTGGGTTCAATTTCCATTGAGACTATCATCATTTGCTGAGTTGAGACTACGATTGAAATCTTCTTAATTTGAGCTACATAATCCCCTAACCAATTTTCCAATTTGTCATGGATTTTATGTTGGAATTCCACCTCAAAGCATCAAATTGATGTCGTTTTGAGAAATTTTCTTGAAAATTTTGTAGTTCAGTCCGAGAGAATTCCGACCGTATGTCTTAATTCTAACGGTCAATGATCGGATCTGTCGGAATTAACACCATATGAAAATAATCTATTTTTTTAACTTAGTAGGGTAAAATTGTTAACAACAATGACAATATAGTTAATAACTTATAATTTTACATATGTTGGTCTATAATTGTGCAAAAGTTCAAATGCTTAGGTACAAAATGATATTTTTCCTACATACATGGATATAGATATAGATATAGATATAGTGTTGTGGGCCTGGGCTATGGACTTGTGACAGGATGGCCAAGTGACTCTCAAAGACCCCACCAATTCACATGCCCCAGCCCATAAACCTTCTACTTGGATCCCATCATCCATTTGCCTTTTCCAATTCCTCTCCCTATTTAAAATCATTTCAGCATCTTATTCAACTGGAGAAAAGGGGAAAAAATCCCAGATTTCGAGAAAATTAAGTGAAAAAAACACACAACACGCACTAAACAGACATGGAAGCGGCTCTGGAGTTGGAGGATGATGTCTTCTTCAAAGACTTGAGCAAGCAAATCTCTCTCCTCATCATGGATGATGATGATGATCAACGTTCCCTCTCTCTCTCACACTCTCCACCACTAAATCTTCAGGTATTCAATCTACAACTAACTTACTAACAAGATCAAGATCACATCACTTCAAACCTGAATATTAAATTCAAATTCTTGATTCTGTTTGAAAGGCTTTCACTCAAGGAAACAATCCAGCAACACAAGGTGCATCATTTTTCAGCTATGATCAACACCAAAGTAGCAAGTGGGAGAGCAAAGGCACCGGAGTTTTCATCCCTCGTTCGACGTCGAATCCGAGACGAAAGAGTGTGAGGCAAGCAAGATTCATGGCCTCTGGGAACAAATGTCAGAGGCCTTTTGATCATGGCTCAAGAGGGCTACGGCCTCATGACACCATGATCAGTCCATCATATGATCATTCATTTAATTTTAGAAGATTTTGATCTTTTTGTTATATTAATGGGTTGATGTTTCAAGAAATATGATGTATAATTCAAATAAATAAGAGGTTGAGGAATTTGTTGATAGATGAAAGATGCATATTTGTTTGAGGGAGGTTGCACTAAGTGTGTGTGCCTCTCTACTAAGAAGTGTATTAATTGTTTTTTAGGGTTATGAATTATATATAGTATAGTATTTCTTGGCTATTATTTCAGTAAGTCCAGAGGTAATTTTATTTTTTTAGTTTCATGTTCATATTTAGGATTTTTGAATTATATGTACTTCTTTTTCTGATTGATATAAATATCTGGAATAATGGTGTGATGACAAATGACAAATGACAAATGATTTTTGTAATATCTTTTGGGGATATTTTTATTATATGATCTCAGATTTGTTCGAGGAAAACTTACTAAGGGATGACCTTCCAAATCCAGATAAATCCTGGAATTAATAAAAGTGGCTCGGAATAACTTTGTAATAAATTAATTTCAACTAAAAATGATATTTTACAAAATTAATTTTCCTTGCTATCATATGACAAATTGACAAGTACCAACTGGCTTGACAACTTTGTCTACAAGACTATGAACTATATTCTTCATGGCTTATATATGTAATAAATGAAACCGACCTACAAGAATTCAATAATACCTTTTAGAATTTACACTAAAAAAGTGATTCGCAACCAAAAAAGAATATATATATATAAATTAACTTTTATGTAATATTTTTTTGGTGGGGGGCGCAAAGAAAAACCGGGAGTTGGATATAATTTAGCCCATGAATTTATTCCGGGATAAATTTAGTGAAAAAGCAAAAGTAAGATTTCGAGAATTTGGAGTCAACGTTGGGTTCATTTGGGGTCTACTTCAATTTGAAATGATAGCTAGTCGGTGTCATATACTTAACTTAAACATTGATTCATTCATTATGTATATTAGAAAATCATGTTATTGATCGATTTATTTCATACATGCTTTTCGATTTATGTTTGCACAAGTTTCATCGAACAAGCATAATTTAATGCTTCTTTTATTTATTTTAGTCAATTTTCTTAAATTCATATATAATAGATGAGATGATCCAACAACTCCAAGAATCATGGCAAAACATCCATGGCGATGACGCAATCTACCTCACTCTATCTAATATCTATTTTACATATTTAAATTAATAATTGGGAATTATTTAGATTAATGAAAAAGAACACCACTTGGGTGACATCTTGATCCAATCCAACCGCCACTTAGGGGAGATGAAAGAAATGTTTGATTTTGATGTAAGTGAGGGCCACTAACTTTAAAAAAAAAAAAAAAAAAAAAAAGGTAGATCCAAGATTGGTACAATAAAGCAAATAATACACTTCGAATCAAATAATACATCCCCGTGACATGACAACCTCTTTTTATTTTTTATTTGGTTAATTGTAAAAAAGTTCGCCGATTTTAAATTTATTCGAAATAAGTTTTATAAAATAGACACGTTCAAATTTTCGGACAAATAAAAAAAATGCGATTTTATTTTCACGTGCCCTAGTTTCTCAAATAATTTTAATGCCAATAAGAAAAGAAGAGTGCCCATGCAAGTCACTTATTAGAGCAATTACTATAAAACATGCTTAAAATTAAAATCAGATCAACATTTATTTTAATTTGTTTCAATATGATTATTAAAAATTATATTTTATATCATTTAAATATAGTATAAGTTAATTCTTTATATACTTTGAAGGATTGGAGTTTTTGGTATCCCAATACATATGATACCTACTATCATTTGAGTTAATTTTATTTAATTCATATCTAATTTAAAATATGATATTAGTGAAATCCTAAAAATAAGAATAAAATTGGTCAATTGAGATCAATCACGAAATCTGAACACCACTCTAAATTTTAATTAATTAATAATTTTATGTCATATGATTATTAAAAAACCACATGAACTTTCTTGGAACATAATTATAGAGAAAATGGAGGATCCCGATGCAACCTCGTCACAGAATCAAATATATTCTTAATCTTGATTTTGTCGTACGGCGAAAATCCTAAGAAAAGTTTAATCAAATTTTATCTCCTATCTCCACCTACTTTATATTATTTCTATTTCTGTTTCTTTGTTCCATTAAAATACATACAAAAAGCAGCAAGAGGAAATTATTTTGATCAAGGGGAATTTCTCCGAGGCTTAGGGGACACCCTTATCCCTGCCGGAAAAGGCTGCGAATTCAGCTGCATAATGGCGGTCGGTAAAGGACGGTCATGGAGGAGAGGCTGGTCGCGCCGTGGCCAGGCTGTCTGCCTCGGTAGCGGTTGGACGCCCCGCTGCGGCCATTGTTGCAAATATTATATAATTTTATTTTTTTTTTTAAAATAATGCACTAAAAATAAAATAAAAAATCTGCAAATGGAAGGAGAGGGGAGGAAAAGAGTGATCGGATCTGAAACGAGAGAGGAAGGAAGCCGGAGCAGGAGCCGACTCTGTTGTTTACTCTGGCGAATGAGAGAGAGGAGGAGGAGGAGGAGGAGAAAAGTTGTTGAAAAAGTTAAGAGATGGAATTTAGTTAAGGTTATATTTCACAAAAATTTTATACTTCGTACCATAATTTGCACACTTATAATATTTAAGAATTATTTGATGGGACCTAAATATACTATTATTTTGCACACTTAATTTATATATTATTTATCATAAATTATTTGTCAAGACTAAAAAAGCAAAACAAATAAAATTTGAATTTACATTCCAAGTTATACATAAAACTTACCCAAAATTAATAAAGTGGACATCATCTATTTCAACAGTATATTTATATTTTTATTAAATACATTTTGTATAAAAAATATAGAAGATTTGAAATATGTATGAGTGGGTTGCCATCTCTAATTTAATTTAATAAATACACAATTACGCATAATTTCAGTATCGTGATTTAAAATATGCATGGGTGGGTTGCGATGTCTATTTGCGTCTCTAGTTCTTCTTTTCTCAAGTTGATCTTTGAATGATCTTTTAATAGTTTTTTAGATTTGTTGGAAAAATATGTCTCATCTATCTTATTAGGCCCTATTTGATAGATATGATTAGGCCCAGTTAGGATAAAAAATATTGGCTCAACAGTGTATTAGAGGTGTTTGGTAAAGCAGATAGGATTTCTCGTTGGCCCGTCGGGCCGCGATTATTTATCTCGGCCCGCTCCAGAAACGCACAAAATGCTGTCGTTCCGTCCTTAAATGCCTGACACCTTATCGCACCACTTTTGGTGAGATAAGTTACTGTTTGTTCCAGCTTTCTCACTATGCCCCTGACTCTCTCTCTCTCTCTCTGTCCCCTGCATCTCTCTCCATCTGGCTGCATCTCACTCCCTCTCTGGCTCTGCGACTCTCTCTATTCCTCGAGGCGGTGGCGACCGACGGTAGTGGTTGCTGTCGCACCATGGCCGCAACTCTCTCTGTCTTTCTACCCATGCAACTCTCTCGCTCTCAGCGGTAACTATCGGTGGTAGTGGTGTTCATGCGGTGGTAGTGGTGGTTCCTTACCCGCTCTTGACTCCAGATCTGGCCACGACCTCCATGGCCGCCGTCGTACCATGGCCGCCGTTGCCTGTCGCTGCATGTTCGTTGTTGGTTGTCGCTCCATGTCTGCCGTATCTTGTTCAATTACGTGTGGGTTTGGACCGATTGGTTTCTGATTTCGATTTGGCATGCTCGTTTGTGTTCGAATGGGATGATTTGTGCAGTGGGTTTCTCGTTTGTTGTTTGATTTGAGGCGATGATGATTTTGGCAGATCTGAGCCTCTTTCACCCCCCCCCCCAAAATTTGCCGACGCCGTTCTTGGATTTGTTCGTCGAGTTTCTGATTCGATTTTGTTTTTGTTCTTCATTGTTTAGTTTCTGGTTTTGATTTGGGCAATCAGTTTCGAGTTGTTGTTCGATTATGGGCAATGATGATTTTGGCAGATTTGAGCCTATTTTTATCTTATCTTAAAGCCCATCTTACTCTGTTTATCTTATCATATCTTAACTTGGCTACCAAACGAGCCTTTAAACTTGATCTTCAAACTTTATAACTTCAATGTAGAGGGACTTTCACCTTGTTTTCATATCAAATACTAGACTTGGCTTGGCTTGATCTTTGTCAATGCGAAGGGCTTTCGTCTTAGTTTCGGGATGTTCGAGCTTGGTTTTAGCTTTGAGCTTTATGACGTTGGCGCAGAAGGTCTTTGCCTTATTTTTAGATCGAACGTTGAACTTGACTTGAGACGCTTTGAACGAAGAATGGGTAGCTTCCACGAAGAATGTCTTGAACCTCGCCGGGACACCTTGGATTGTATTTTTGGTGTGTGTAGAACTGATATAAAGATTTCTATTTTTAGTTATAGGAAGAGTCGAGCTTCAAACCTGAGCCTGTATAATTTTGGATTTAGTAGCACGATTTGATTGGTTCTTAAATGTTGATACATATCAATATCAAGAATTGACTCGTGACAAATAAATTGATCTATATTTTGAGATATGATAATATCTTTATTAATATAATATATCTTATCTAATTTTGAATTTTGTAAGATTTCAAAATAATAAAGATAAATTAATAAAAATTTCTCTTTATATTTGTCAGAACTCAAGTGCCTACCCTAATACGGACTAAATACAAGCGGCGTTTACCAATGATATTTATATAAAGTATGTAACCACCAACTTAAATACAATCGGCGTTTACCAATGATATATATATATAAAGTATGTAACCACCAACTTAAAAAAATATGATAACAAGGATAAATAACTGCTATACTTTTATTTTATTTTATTTTATTTTATTTTATTTTATTTTATTTTATTTTATTTTATTTTAGTTTAGTATCAATTTTAGTTTTTACAATAATTTTTTTTATTCCCAACTCCACTCAAAACTTTTCCATTTCCTCGAATCAATCGAACACTATTCCAAATTTCGCCCAACCAAACCACAAATTTAGCCCTCGATTACTTCTCAATTTCTCCTCAAATCTCAATTTGATTTCACTGTTACTGAAAAAAGGAAGTTTGATTTTTAACCTTTTTCTTCGAAGTTGAACCCGGCCTCACCAATGGCGGAAATCTACTTCTCTTTGCTCTCACTCCTCCCCCTCATTCCACTCTCTATCCTCCTCATTCTTTACCTCATCGTCCGCCCCAAGGTTGTCCGCATCCCGATTAAGAACCGCCACGTCTTCATCACCGGCGGCTCCAGCGGCATCGGCTTAGCTCTAGCGCGCCTCTGCGCCCAGAGCGGCGCCGATGTCACCCTCCTCGCACGCAACGCCGGTCGCCTCGAGGAGGCGCAGCAGTCTATAAACCTTGCCACCGGCCGCAATGTCAGGGTCTTCAGCGCCGACGTCAGGGACTACGACGCCGTCAAGCGCGCGGTGGAGGAGGCCGGCCCGATCGACGTGCTCGTGTGCAATCATGGAGTTTACGTGCCGCAGGAACTGAAGGAGCAGGAGATGGAGGAGATTAAGTTCATGATCGATGTTAATCTCACGGGGACTTTTCATTTGATCAAGGCCGCTTTACCTGGGATGAAGAAGAATCGGGCCGAGAAAGGGCCCGGTTCCATTGCGATTATGTCGTCGCAGGCGGGCCAGGTAAATTTTTCCTTAATTCAGTTATCGAACACGGTTTCCCATTCAAATAAAATGCGATCTTTGGACCTCATGTTTCAGATGTGTGTGTGTGGAACTATGATTTGCTGTTGCTCTGTACTGTGTGTAATAAATGTAGTGTAAGTGATGAGCTGGTTTGTCAAAGTTGGGCTATTTAATTTATAAACTGTGATAAGATATGAGCTGATGTGTGTGTGTGTGTGAAACTAAGATTTACTGTAATGTATGTAGTTCAAGTGATGAGCTGATTTGTGAAAGTTGGGCTATATCTAAACTGTTTGATACGAAACTAAAAGAGCTGATATGTGTTGTTCGCAGTCCAAATAATATAATTGGTGACTGATACTTGTATCTTTTTTTCTCACCTTGTCATAGTTCATTATTTCAGGTTGGAATTTATGGCTACACAGCTTATTCAGCGAGTAAGTTTGGCCTCAAGGGTTTGGCTGAAGCGCTGCAACACGAGGTTATAGCAGACAACATTCATCTCAGCCTCATTTTTCCTCCAGACACTGAAACTCCTGGTTTTGCAGAAGGTCTAAAATTGATCCTAATTATTCCACTTGGAATTGCTCAGCATGAATAATCTACTTGTCATCTCTTGCTTACACAACATGCATCTCGGATTTATTTTTTGTATGCGTTATTACTTTATTAGTTGCAGATTCTATACCATTTACTAGTTTCTTAGATGAAATTCGATATTGTTATTCAAGAAGGTTTAGTTATGATTTTAGGAACAATATTTGTTTCACTTCGTGAGAAATGTCTGTATAGGGTAGAATAGTCCTCTAGCTCTACAAGTTCACTTCTTTCTGAATAATTTTCTTTTTTTGACGAAAAGCCTTAGTGTTTATATGCTGGGATTGTAATGTTGTTTGACAAAAAGTAAAGAGCAAAACAAGAAGTTTGCTTCCTCCAGCACAACATGATAGGAAGTAAGCAGCTATCTTTTGGGATACCCCGGCTACCAAAAACAAGAACTTAATGAATGTATCGAGGATGTGTATATTTATACACTTAAGAGCTATTCTCATCTTGTTGTAGAGATTCCGAAGCAAAACGTCTAATAGTTTCTGAAACATTTGCTGGAATCCTCAAGTTGCATCACACTATTGCAACACTCAATTCTTAGTATTTTGTAAATTTACCTTTTTCTATTATTTGGACATAGTGTGTCACAACATTCATTGACATTATCTCCCGATGACAGAGAACAAGAGACGTCCACAGCTGACTAGTATAATAGCAGCTTCCTCTGGCGCAATGAAAGCTGAGGAAGTTGCTCTAAAATCTCTGGAAGGAATCCAGTCAGGCACGTTTATGGTTCCCTGCAACTTGGAAGGCTTCTTACTTGCTGTTGCCACGGCTGGTCTATCCCCTCAGAGATCGTGTCTGACTGCGTTTGTGGAGGTAATGACCGCTGGTATTATGCGTCTGGCCGGCTTAGTTTTTCAATGGAATTGGTTCAGCAGCATCGCGAAATGGCATGCAAAGAAGTAGTTGGTTCCATGGATCTTTGAGTTATACTCCGTGCCCACGAAGAATGATCTTGGCAGCGAAAGACTCAAGTTTTTAGTTCTTGATAGTTTTGCATCTTCTTTGAGTGTTTTCGCTTGCTGCAGTCGTATCACTGCGCCTCCGTACATCATCTTGGGAAGCTTAAACCCGAACCACTGCGCGCCTCCTGCGTGTTTGTATCACTTGAAAATCTAACTTGTTATAGTAGGATGAAATGATTGTGGGTCGGCCAAAGAAAAACCAAAATAAAGAAGTGTTGTTGATTATTTCCAGAATGTAACTAACCATGATTTTTTTTTTCCAGTTATATACTGTGTTTGGATTTCTGTCCAATGGTGTGATTGGTGCTTCATTGGAGAAAATCTTTTTTTTTTTACCTTCGCTATTTTTGTTCATTGTAGCTTTTAATAACGTGCCAAATGCAGATGATATTGTTGAGGAATATTGAAGTTCTGAAGTTGGTAACGTTGATATCAATTTCTGCTATTACGACGTAAGATTGAGATCTTATATTAATTTACTTAGATCAAACACATGGAGCTTCTAGAACCTACATTGTGATAAGCAATGATAATTAGATGTATATTTTCTTGAAAATGTCATCGTTTTCCAGCATCAACCCAAAAACTTCACTTTCCATTCTCTGACTAAAATCATCTCAAGAGTAGGCTGTTGCAATGGCAGAGTTGGAACTCATGACCCCCTCAGTCGACACAACCACAGAGTCGTCTCCAACGCTCCCCGCCTCACGTCAGGAGTGTGAGGCTCGACCTCCTCATCTTCTAGAAAATCTGCTTAGCTATTCCAGTAATGCCCGCGCTCATCTCGCGCTGAACTCCTCTGCTTAGTTCCTTCACGGAGCCGTTCCGGGCCATGATTTTCTCCTTCAAGCTGCGCGTGCCCTTCGACAACCACTCTCTCTACCTGATCACTAATGATCAAAATCATGTCTCGGATGAGAACAAAACAAGATTCGTTACCTGATTGAAGCCGTTGAGAGTCTGGACTTGAAAGACACGAACTCGTTTGATCTTGATCTTCCACGAAAACAAGCTAAAGGGTCAGAAGATGGAGCAAGAATTAGGCCAGGTTACGAGTGCTACGTCGCATCTGCAGGAGTAACAGCAGGTGCAGCAGATGGCAATGAATCTCTGGCCGGGAAGCAATGAAACGGATCTGGATTAGTCGAGGGCCTTCTTCTTCTCACGATCATAGTTATACGAGCACTCGGTGAATAATGCTGAAGAGTTGCTGAAGAGAAAAAGACTAGTATGGTTTCATAGCAACTGCATTTCTATTACTTAACCTCATTTTCCTGATTTGATGGTTTTGTTTTGGACTCGTTCTCCCTCGCAGCTGCTGCTACCATCTCTTGGCTGCAGCAGACCACATACAAACTTGAAAGAGAGATCATAGAATGTTGCAATTACAACACACCCTTTTAACTTTCTTTTTGCATTGACAACAAACATCCTCAAATTTTGTAAGTCGTAAAACTACGCTGTGTTATTTCTGACAGTTAACACATCAAAGAAAGTACTACATTGTACCTGGCTGGATCTTTCAAGACAAGATGCTGCAAACATACTGGACACTGGCTTCGTCTAAGCGACCTAAACAACGTAGATTTTGTTGGAAGAATGCAGAGGATGAAAAAAAGATGGTGGAAGAAGAATCTCCAATACACTAAAATTGGTCAAATTTAAAGGGGAGCATAGCATTCAAGAATGCAGTGCAAATGATACTCATCTTGCATTTTGTAACCTGACATCTTTATTTTGATTGCATTAATCTTTGATCCTTCTTATGGCAGATTAAGATTGAAAGAGATAATGTGTGTGAGTGTGAGAAAGCATCTTACAGAGGCGGGATGAAGAGAGGTGAAGGGCTCAAGTCAGATGCTGCATCCATCTTCAAACCCATCATCAACAATGAAATCACCAACCACCATTGAAATATTCATCACTCATCACTCATCACTCATCACTCATCACTCATCACTCATCACTCATCACTCATCACATTCACTGTAACACTATTCTTATTGATTTCATCAGACGCACGCTTAGGATTTGAGTACAAGGAAATAAACTTTTTTTGTATTAATTTTTTTCCTTTACATTTTATAATTTATAGACATTATTTGGACGAATACATAGAAAGAATTGGGGATCAAGGAAATAGATACTTGGTGGCTAAGCACTTCGTAATTTCTTATGCAATTAATTTGATTTTCCTTCAAGTTAAGTAACGGGATCCCTGATACTTAACTTACTCAACACCCCTTTGAGGACCTTAGACGTCACTGCTATACCAAATTCTTAGAGATACTAATAGCAGCTTTGTTGTCACAGAAAATTTGACAGGTTTTCTGAGTGATGAGATCGAGCTCTCCTAAAAGTTTTTTTTGCCATATGATTTCAGATAGTCCACTCTTGGTTCCTTTGAATTCAGCTTCTGCATTAGATAGAGCTACCATATTTTGTTTTTTGTTTCGCCAGGTAACAAGATTGCCTCCTACAAAAGTGAAGTAGCCTGAGGTAGATCTCTTATCGACTAGTTCCTAGCCCAGTCTGTGTTAGTGTATTCGTGGATCTTAAGGTGTCCATGTTTTCATAACAAGACTGCATGGTTGAAGGTTCCTTTTAGATATTGCACAATACTAAGAATTGCCTCAATGATGCATCCATGTGGTTGATGCATGAATTGACCGACGACACCCACAACATAGGCGATATCTGGTCTGGTATGAGATAGGTAGATGAGTTTTCTTACCAACCGTTGATATCGGCCTTTATCTGCTAGTCCTGCCCATTCACAGATTCTGAGCCCATGATTTAGGGCGATTTGTGTGTCAGCTAGTTTGCAGTCCAGCATCCCGATTTCTGCCAGAAGGTCTAAAGTATATTTCTTTTGATTTATGAAAGTTCCTTCTTTTTATCTCAGCACCTCTACCCAGAGAAAGTATTTTAGGAGTCCTAAGTTTTTCATCTCGAATTCGGTCGATAGGTTCCATTTTAGCTGCTCTATTTCCTCATGATCATCACTCGTAATGATCATGTTGTCCACATAGATGATTAGACAAGTAATTTTTCTTCTCGTTTCTTTAAAAATAAGGTATGATCAGAGTTACTCTGCTTATATCCACACTTCTTTATAGCTTCCGAAAACTTCTAAATCATGCTATTGATGATTGTTTTAACCTGTATATCGTCTTCTTTAATCTGCAAACTTCTCCCTTGTCAAACTGTTCGGGGAACCGGGGTGGTGCTTCCTTGTATACTTCCTTACTTAGTTCTCCGTGGAGAAATGCATTTGTGACGTCGAGTTGTTGAAGAGGCTAGTCTTTATTTACAGTGATCAAGAATAGAACTCGAATGGTGCTCATCTTTGCAACTGCGAGAAGGTTTCTGAGTAGTACATCCCGCACATTTAAGTGTATCCTTTTATTACTAGCCGTGCCTTATACCTCTCAATCGTGCCATTAGGTCTTGTTTTGATGGTGAACACCCACCTGCATCCAATAGTTCTTTTTTCTAGGGATAATTGACACTTTTCCTAAGTACATTTTTTTGCCAGTGCCTTCATTTCCACTTCATAGCATCTGTCCAGCACTTGGATTGCAATGCTTCTTCTGCGGTCTAAGGGATTTTCTCTTCTTCTTATAATGCTACCTCGAAGGCTCGTGCCATTTCACACATATTTCCTTTGAATATGTTGGCAACAGAATACTTCACGCTTCTTGGATTTCTTTCGAGTGAATAACGCCTTCGAGGAATCCCTCTATTACTTTTAGGGGACAATACATATCTCCCAATGTCTTCATCTATTCTTGTCTTTTGTTCCTCACTATCTTCTTACCCTTGATTTTTTGCCTCAGAAAATTGGTTAGAAAATTCAACAGTATTCTCAACCGAATTTCTTACCTCAGATATCAGTAGGGATGATGACTGAGCATTGTCACTGGGTTCCTCGGATTGTTCAGAGATGTCTGAGATCTGCTTTGTGACTCTGTTAACTTGCTCTTGTGGATCTGCTGGAGAGGGCATTGGCTTGACATGGGTAACCTGCTTAGCATGTCTGTTTTTGCGTGAGTTAGCCTCTCCCACTGACTGCTAAGGTGATAATAGAAATATTTTGTTTCAAGGAAATCACAGTTGATCGTAGTGAACATGTGACGGGACTTTAGGTCATAACATTGATAGCCATTTTGGTTAATACAATATCCTAGGAATACACACTTAATTGCACATGGGGAAAGCTTAGTTTGCTCATATTTTAGGATATGAACAAAGATAGAACAACCAAAGACTCCAGGTTTCAAGGTTAGGGTAGGGGTATAGGAATTTTAGCATGGGCGGATAAGACTAGGATGGGGTCTTTAGGTGAAGAATTTTTGTGGGGAGACAATTAAGCAGATAAACAACAGTAGCCACAACCTCGGGCAAAAAAAAAAAAAAAAAATCCGAACATGTGAGTTGATCGATCGGAAATCCGCCGGAATGATGACGTAACTAGGAATTTAAAGGAGGGCTCGGAGATTTACGTGGTTCGAT
>JAYDZE010417239.1:0-16690 GCA_034509125.1 Monilaria moniliformis | reverse complement strand
TATTATTATTATTATTATTATTATTATTATATTCTTAATTAATAATTTAATTAAGAAAATCATACTTTAATTATTAAATCTATTAGTTAATTGAATTTGATTAACAATATAAGTTCATAATCTTAATAATTTTATTTGATATTTTCAAACACATGATAAATAATCTATCAGGAATTATATTCCTAGGAATCATATTCCTCAACAACATTATTTTCCTGACAAATAAACGAGTCCGCGTATCTTTCTATGAAAAATATATCTTGACTGGCATAACATGTTATAAAGTGGCTTATTCACATTAACGAGACCAATGAGTTATATATTTAGTTAAAGTTAATTTATGCTAAAAAGAAATTAAAGCTCCACTAATGTCCAATTATAGTTCATCATAAGCACAGGCATCCACGATCCTTAATATTTCCTTAATCAGTCAATATTCATATGTTTTCGGCATTACTCTATAACCCTTTAACTATTATTTTCTTGAACATTTACACTATTTAGAGGGTAACTTATATTACTCATTTTTTTATTAATTTTTCTTAATTATATATGCAAATTAAAATGATTTGTGAATATATTAATATTAAAAATTTCATTAAAACAACTTAATATAATTTAAACAAAGGCAATTGGTCATTAATATCACGAACTATGACCAAATTTTTGATTTTCTAATGAACTGAAAACTTGGTTGCAAAAATCATGAACTTTGCTGTTGTTGCCGATTTCCCACGATCCCCTAAATCGAAACCGACGTGGCAAATTAAACTCATCTGATCCATCCAGATTCGAGTCAAATGCTAGGGTTTTTTAGCACGACACTTCAATTTTGATCTCGAAAGGCAACGGAAGCTCGCCGTACAACCTTTGTTAGGACTCCAAGGTTTATTCATGTCGGACGGACTGATCCTGCTGCCTTCTAATGAGATGCATGAAGAAGGATTCGCTCTTGGCAAATAGCGGAGGTGAGGTTTCTGCACTTGTATTCAATAATTAAGTTGTTGATTTTTTTGTATTCTCATTGCTCATAGTGCTTGATTAGGGTAATTTCGACATGTTAATTATCATTTTGACTGATTTGGTAGACATCTTTTGCTGGATTTAGTACGATGAAAAATAACGATTTTATTTTTATTTTTTAAAATAAATTAGTATGAAAACGACATCGTTTTGATAGATTTAACTGTTACTTCAGCTTTTAATTTGCCATATTGGTTTCGATTTGGGGAATCGTGGGAGATCGACAACGATAGCAAAGTTCATGATTTTTACGACCAAGTTTTAAGTTTGTGGTAAAATCCAGAATTTGGCCAAAGTTTGTGATATTAGCGACCAATTGCCCTTTAAATAAAAAAGTACATAATTGTAGTAAAAAAATACGTAATTGAAATATACGAAAAATTACATAATTTAAATAAATTTTACTCATCAAGAGAACCGAAGCGTGTCAGATTTCATCAACTAGATCATGTTAGAATCGACCTTGAGTTGGGGAGTCGTTTTTAGTAGAGGAGTCAGTCGTAGCCATGTCTTCGTCAACCCAATTAGCAGCCTTTGCTCTTTCATCCTCGATAATCATGTTGTGCAATATGATTGCGAATCGTGCTTGGAGCACGCCGAATCTCTTCTCTCGCTGACGACATAAACTCGCCCCCATCGCGGATTTTAGAGAAATAATATGTGACGAGACTAGCGTTGGCGCCTTCTCTGTCCCAATGAACGTGTTGCATCAGTGGTCGGGGTTGACTTGCTTCTATTGCAGCCATATAACGTCTTGTCAGCGCTTCCATATCATGAGCCATCCGAAAATATTGCTCGTAGTTGTTCCTCGGATTATCGTTTCTGGAGAAATTGTCTTCGTTGGCATTTTGATCCATGTAAACAACAAATATTGTGAGAAAGAGAAAAATCAAAATATAGAGAGAAATTGGAGAAGAATAGATTTTGGTGTGAATGAAGTGGAGAGGGAGTGAATTATTTATAGATAAAATATTAGAACAAAAAAATTTAAAAAGGGGGGACAATGCAGTTTCAAAAGAGCTGTTGGATTTTTTATTTTTTATTTTGTTAAAATTTGACTTTTGGATTAAAAAATTAAGGGCACCACGTCGCGTCCTTTGATTGGGTGCGACCTCAAGCATACAATCAGGGCATGCAGGTGGTTTGTGCACAACGGCCTGCAGCGGCATGCTCAAGAGTTTGAGCACTCGGCATCATGCTTAAAGCACGCCGCTGCGGTACTCTATTTATGTAATTAAGTTGTAATTATTATTTCATTTATCATTCTTAGACGTTTTATAAGTAACAGAGGTATTAAACTCATAGACAAGTGCATACGATCAATTGAAAATATTGTATGATGAAAAAGATATTAATTTTACCGTATAAGTACTTCAGTGAGTACATAATGTTATAAATTTGGAATAATAGGACACAGCGTTTATACAACGTTTGGTGTTTCCATAGAATTCCACACCAGTCTTTGATTTATTTAATGATGATTTGATTGGAGAGTAATGTTTTTAAACGTTGGGTTCGAGAGATGGTTTTAGTGGAATGATATCCATTCATAAATCGAGCCACAATTGGTATTCTCCTCAACTATTACTACATTTAAGATCCCAAACTAGCTCCCAAGAATAATTGGTGTGAATTAATTATGGACTTTAAACCCAAATTAGAAGTCAAAATAGTATGATTATGATTAGTTTGGAAGATTAAGATTTGACACGGAAATCAACAAGGTTTGGATCACAAAACCAATTATTATTTATCTTTTCTTTAATATTTGAGGTGTTTTATCATTTTTATATATCAACAAGATGATATATAAGAGCAAAATAACAACCTTGCCCTTACCCGCAGACTAAATCATCTATTAGGACAATATCTACATTAAAAACAAATGTTCGTATCTTTGTTTTTGTCTATCGAGAGCAAAAAGAAAATCATTGAAGTGGTTATTTTTGTAGATAATTGTTTTAAGTTTGAATTCTATTTACAATTTTATAATTCTAATCTTGTTGCACCTAATTTTTCAAATGTTGTTTATCCGTCATATGATTTACAGTTTATTATATAAGAATGTGGGTTTTACCCAATACACATAAAAAATAACAGGGTACGTTACCATAAACTTTATAAAATAAGAAAAATAAAAGAATCATAATTTTCAAATGGTGGTCCTAAATCTAGAAGCGGATCATGTGATTCTGAGCTGGTTGCAATATGGTAATTTTCATTATCAAAAATCTTTCATGTGATAGTTTTCATTTACCAATAATTATAAAATCTTTTACAGATGGAAAATCTCAGGCGTGGGTGACTGATATATCCGCAAATTCGCCTTATTTTAGAAACCATAGTTGTTATTTTAACAGTTAAACCGGGGAGGCACAGCTTATAGATATTTTCTTCTCTCTTTTATCATGCAATTTTTTAATCATGTAGGCATTTATAAAATAAATCATGTACGTTCAACAGCCTTTTCGTACAGATAATAAGAACCCAAACCTATATACTTGGTAGCCCAACTTCATGGCCCATGGCATTATTACTATTTCCGCTAAGAAAGTGCAATAAATGCATATACAAATTTTCTTTTGATTAATTACATGCTATAATTATTTCATATCCAACTCTACAAACCTACATAACTAATTATTTTTTGTACAAACCTAAACTTGAAGAAGTGTGCTTTCAAGATCGAAACAGTACGTTGCGCTTTCTTCAATACAGAATTTGGATTTATTAAAGATTCTCCTATTTCTATAGGGATGTCAATCGGGTCAATCCGTTCGGGTTCGGGCCAATCCTATCGGCTTGTTGGGTTATTCGGTTGCGTGTCATTCGAATTGTGATTTTTAAGGCTACAAATTCTCAATTCTAGCCCTAAATTATCGGGTTTCGGTCTAACCCATCGAACTAATCAAGCTCAAATTTTTTTCATGAATTTTTTAATTATTGCATTAATCTTTATATATTTATATCAAATAAATACATTCATAAAAGAAAATTGGAGAAACCACAAAGATGGAGGCTATGGTTTGAAAAATTCGAACCCTAGTAATCGACGAATTTTGTGTGTGTAAGTGTTATGATTTTTCTTCTCATCCTCTCCTATATAGAATATGTATGAGCCAGATTAGGGTTCCAAGAAAATTTGGACTGAGCCTTCCTATTGGGCTTTCACTAATTAAGTTGAGCCTGAATTTAATATAAGCCAAATAGAGTATTAATTTGTACCGCTATAGAAATTAATATTGGCTTAACCGTCCAAATCCAAATTACAAAGAATATGGGCTTTTGTTTTAATTGATTTATTTTTTGTGTTTAAAATTCTAATATCCATTAATTAATTTAAGCATGCTACCAACTTTAATTAATTAATATCTTTTACCAAAAGTGATCTAGTTCAAAATTCATTATTATTATACTTTGGAATAAATTCTAAGTCAGCCGGGCTTCTGTATAATAAAATCTTTATTGAACTCCTCTTGGGGATATTATCAATCCAGACTCTCCCGGGACATGATTCAGTGCAACAATAATCCTAGCACTTCTAGATATTAATTACCACTGCCCAAAATATCTGGATTCTTGGGCCACGAAAAATCTGCACCTTTTGATAAATCAAATCAATGCATAATCAATATCGTATGCTCAATGTTATATACAAAGATTAAGAAATAAATAATCACCGAGACCTCATCTAATCAGCATAAAAGACTTATCTCAACGTGAATCCATTCAGTGTTATACCACACCAGTGTCATTTGTTTACCAAGGTTAGTAAACTTTTGTACTGACACTGCAACCTTTCACGATAGATTTTCTAAGTGTATCTAGATTGTGAAACTTTAGCTTTTCTACTGTAAGAAACTGACTGAGACCTTCAGTAATAACCTAATCACCCACTCAGTTTATAGTGCAGAAGACTTAGTCATGTTTGCTTAATCATAACAGTTTGTCAGACAATATAGTATGAAAATTCAAACCAATGTGACATAATAATGATCTTCTCATATATCGGAAAATAAGGTATACAAATACAAAGCAGCTCGAATCTTGCTTTTCAGTATATACCCTAACATCGGTTTGGTGGATTAGATGGAATTGAGTTTTATAAATGTTGTTTGGCTGGTGTATTTAGCTTGTTTAATTTTAGAATAGTGTCACATGGGATTAATCTTGGCTTGTAAGTCTTAGACTTTTCTCTATGATAAAATTAATCTCGGATAATCTTAGATTTATTCAATCTCGAGCAATTTCGAGTCTATTTAATGTTGAATAATCATACACACAGTCTTTGAAATTACATCCTTATATTTAAATAATAATTTCAAAATAAAATGAGGTCCCAGAAACTAACCTCATTAATGAAATTAATATCAATTTATAGGTGTATCCATAATTCATTATGACCAAAACTTTGCATTTTTTTAAGGCTGTGTTTGATACAATGAATTTGGAATTGTGTTTTAATTGCAATTTTATGGAATTGAATTGGAAGTTATAATAATCCAATTCAAAATTCAAATTCATTGTTTTTTTGTGAGTGTACGTGTTATGTATGTGTCACGTGTTTGTTGTGTTTGTTGTGTGCGTATGTGCAATGTGTGTATTGTGTGAGTAAAATTGTGTGACATATGTGTTGTGTGTACAATGTGTATATATAGTGTGTGTGTGTCTTGTGTATGCAGTGTGTGTGTGTTGTGTATGCGTATGCAGTGTTTGTTGTGGAGGTACCCAATTTTTTAGCTGTTTGAATTTCCAAATATTTACTTTAGCTATGGAATTTACAAAAGTGGAATTGGAATAATTTGGAAATAAAATTCAATTCTAAATCCAAACATTTTTGTCATACCAAACAATGGATTTGGAATAGGATGCTCCAATTCCAATCCAACCTTTCAATTCTAGCTATCAAACACATCATAAGAAATTTAGCTCCCGCATTAGGTATATAATTAAAAAAATACACCCATTTTGGCTCTCAAATATAAAAATGATAGACCTATTCAAGGATTCAATCCTTTTTTATGTGGTTGAAAAATATAAATGCGAAACATGTTCATGAATGTATTAATAAGTGCATGGTCATATTTATAATGCATACATAGTTAATATATGGCTTGATCCACCATCGAGTTGCGATATAATTGAAATTAAACTGTAATTAGTAATTTGCATGTTACCAAAAGAATTAGGGTCCTTAAGATAGCAAGTGAGTCAAAATTGAATAATATATTTTTAATTATAAACTAGAGATAACGAGGAAAATAGAATAATTTAGAGAATTAATTGTGGAGGTTCTATTACGAGAGCCATAAATGCCTCTATTTATAGGGAGATACAAAATTAGCATTTAGGGATTAGTCATCACTCTATACTAGAAAGATACATATAAATTTATTTACAACACTTCTCCTTAAATCATGATTTCTAAAGAGATGTTGCCTCGTTATAACTTTGCCATGGAAATCTAATGGGACAAAACCTATCAAAGGAAAAAGAATACAAATGCTCTTCCTGAAAATAATCATTTTAGATCTTCAAGTCGGGGCATATTGATCTTGTATACCAACTTTCTAAATATTGATGTTGATAATGTCTGTTGGTCCCAAGCGAGTAATTTATGATGTATGGGGGTATACATCGGTTAAAACTTTTCTTTTCTTTTCTTCTCACCTAAGGATAACCAAGACAATTAGGTTTACAAGTTCGAATGCCAACTATAAGCTGTGTAAGACAGCTCGCTTATAGCTTTTCCAAGTTGTTGGCTTATCAAGAGTGATTGACGGTTAGCTAACATACTCACAATTGGAAGATTTTTAGTAGGACATATTATTGTCTCTGTACGGAATGTGGTGGCTTAACAACTCGCTTGTTATGAAAACCTATACTTAGCCAATTATCGCTTAATCAATATTAATGACAGCTACATGTATGAATCAGCTGGTTGTATGACGTGGAATGCTTGCGTGTGTAGTATTTTGTTTGTGATGATAATTTAATAATACTTAATGTAAATTACATAATGTAAACAACACATAGAGTGTAACGTGGTTCAGAGTAAATCACCATACATACATGATTGGGTAACACCAGATAATCCACTAATATGGATTTCTTGCTTTCGGGTGCCACAAACCTATCTACTAACTGGGATCTTCTTGCTTCCGATGTGCAACGAATCTAATTTCGTGTTTGATGAGCTGTCGTTGTCAGTCGGCAAGACCGAAACATTATCTTGCCCATGGATTTACTGGTCGTGACCGAATCTACTTCACATTCAAAAGACGAACAATTTGTCGCTTACTTGCTTATTTCTTCTAACACTTAACTCCTACTTTCTGGGTGAAGAGTAAGGTTGAAGGTTGTTCCAACTAGGTGAGCAAACTGTTACAATGAAGAACATTATATAGATCAGTTTGTGCGATCTAAGTTTGGGATGTTTACACGATACAGTAGGCTTAAATCTAAGGTAATGTTTATGTGATCTCAAGTAAGAGCTTGAAGAATACTTTTACAATGGATTCCCTTTGGTTACTTTACTGCTCGAGTTCTTGAAAGTATGAGTTATTGTGAGCTTTATCACTTTTGTTCGCAGCAATTCGGTAACCTTCAGAGGTTGATGATCTTCCTCTATTTATATGCCTCGATCCAAAATTTTACGGTTGGGGAAACACCAACCACACTATTGACCTGTGATGATGATATTCTTCTCGTTCGAATATGTAGGTTGTTGTTGACATGTGGCTTTCGCCGTCTGCAATCTTGTACGAGAATCTCTGCAATATTGAAATTGTTCTGTAGAGGTATCAGGATACAAAAAATCTCATTTGTAGCCTGCAAGCAAAGTTAGGTCAACACTAGCTGCATTGGTCCTTGTCGTATAGACATCAGTTGCCTTTGAACAAGCTATTTTCAGTTATAGCTATGTCATAGCTAGCTAGCTGCATCTTTCAGTTGGTATCATATCAGTTGTCTTCTTGTCTGTTGTCATCTTTTTTGCTGTTTCTTCGCATCCTTCTTCGGTGCTTCAATACTTAGCGTATCTTTAAAATTTTGGTCCTAACTAAAATTGTTTTAGCTGATTTCTTTACAGCTGGCATCTGAAGCGATTTTAGAACTGTTACTTTGATAATTAGTTCTCCCTTGACTAAATCCCTATCAATTAAAATAACTTAGCTCCCTAACATTTGAGTTATAACCTATTACAACACATGGTTAATAATAAGAGGTTTTGGTATCAATCAAAACACTTAGATTGTACCGAAAATTTCCCAACAATGCCTTTGTGGATAAGTCTGCTAGATTATCACTTGAACTAATCTTTGATGTATCCTCATTTGGGTTGCGTGATATAAATGAGATTATCTTCAAATAATTCATCTTTGGACATCATTTTGTGATGTCCATGCCTCATTAAAAACGTCTCCGAAAAAAAAATCATATAGGAAAAAACACAGTAGAGTAAAAGAGTACCCGACATACATCTACTTATGTGTTGCATTGGTTCTCTCGATAAAATCACTGAGAAAATCCCACAAGAAAAAAATTTAATTGGGGAAAAGAGTACAACCATTTGGCCTTCAGGGCAGCATTACCTTTAAGGTATAATCTTCGAATTATTTTGAATTTGTTCTTTCCTTTTAAGATAACAATCACCCAAGTCTTTGCATCATATTTTCTTTAACATATAAACCTACACTAATATGTGTAAAACAAGTTGTACAATCCTTATAAGGACAATGAGGGATAATTGTTATTTAAATATATACAAGTAACCAGTCAAGAATTGAAACATTATTGGGATTAGATAATTAACCAACATCCAAATAGCCACCAATATCGAATCTTAACTTTTTTCATAAAATAAACTAATATCGTGATTACGATGATATGGTTAATTTCATATTAAGTCTCCTTGGAGACATTAAACCTTGCTAGCAAGTTAGCTTTGAATGGCACACACATAAGAAACTTCTGGTCCTAAAGTAACTATGTTATCCTCTTTATCTAAATGAATCTTATATTCACTTCAAGTGATGTCACAAACACTAGGTAGAACGGGTACTTCAAATCTTATTCAAATAGATCAACTGGAGTAAAATAATACTCTATCTAGAATATGTTCGATATGAGAGCATAGACAATACTTAGTTTCTTCTAAGTTTTTCATTTCAAACTCCATCTTTAGGCATGAGTTTAAATAATTCACATATGCTCTTGAAAAGGATTTTAATTTAGTCAGTTGTGCCACTCGACTATTTCATAGTAATACTCCATCCATCCACAAAAAAGGCCATAACTTTACTATTGCAGACATCCCCAAAAAATAATCCTATTCCATTTATAGACACTACCCTACAACAAATTACCCTCAATATATCAACTTATTTATAATCATACCACATATGGCCCACCATTTTAATTAAAGTTAAAGCACATTATCCACTAACATGTGGATCTCTTTCTCCTCTCACAATATCTTTACAATATTCTTACCTACATTTCTTAAAACTAGTGCCACTCCATCCTTTGACTTTTTCTATGGACAAAGGAAGTATAATACATGTTGTGGTATCAGAAAATTAAGTCCATTAGGAACTTTCGTTTAGATATCTTTGACCAGTAATCCATACAATATAAGGCCTGCTAGGCACCTGCACTGCGCAGGCGAGCGTCGGACCTTGAGCGTGGGTTGTGCGGCGCTGAGCAGGTTGTGTAGCATTGCGCGCCGTGTCAATGGGCAATAGGTGACGGGTGCCGAGTGTCGAGTGATAGGCGCTGAGCTTTGTTTTCCACCATTTTGGTCCGTTTTATGATCATTTCTCCCTCAACACCCTGTATTACCAAATATATGCAATTTAGTCTGAATCTACCAAAAATGTAAAATACAACGATAAAAATCATACGGACTAACGCACGCGAAAACACCAAAATATGCAATAAAAGCTTGCAAACCAACCCCACTACACTTACATATTTGCTTGTCCTCAAGCAAACATCAAATCAATGAACAGATGACAACAACATGCAAACTAGTTCCAACCGCGTGAGAGACAACATCCAATTATCCAATATTTCCCACAACATGTTTCCTAGTGAGAGTAATCAAATTAAATCACAACAAGTTTCATCTATACATATAAGCTATTGGATCATACCCGATTACTAATCGAACAACACGATTACTAGCATATTAATGAACAATATTCACTAAATTTAACTTCGGTAAGCTCTGAGCCCCCTGGCGTAGCATCTCATGCTTGTTTCTCAATTTTGCAATAAAGCGAGGCATATTTCATAATCCACCAAATTTCGTACAAGTTCACTTTTAACGAAGAATATTACTTTCTCTATTTTCTTTTCATTTCAACTAATATGAGCAATACTTATGCAACCAAATAGATAATACACCTTCTAGTTTCAACTTGAAAAATCACTTCAATCCAATATGCATAGACAATCTATATATCACAACTCAACCAAAAGCTCACGTTACGCACACATATCAAGGAAAATATCAGAGAACAATTAGTTGATCCATCACTAAAGAACATGCTTGCATGCTACCACAACCCCGCTAATCAGGAAGACGTAGCAAAAGAAACTCACAACAAGTGAAAACTAAGCAAGAATTCCAACAATTTCCGAACTTCCTCCATAAATTAAGCCCAAAGCCACCACTACCACACACGAGCAAATGATGATTCCCCCTTCCCCACTTAAAACACGACACTGTCTTAGTGATTTAAAAATAAACTAGAGAAGAAATGAACTTCTTTGACCAATCAACTTGTGTGATGAGAAACTATATTCTTGATTTTCCATCCTCCACATTAAACTCAACTCCTTCAAAGAAAAACAAACAAAAATAAGAAAACAAACTTAACAAGAAAGACAAACAAATAAAATAATAAAGCTTGAAAGTGTGGGTTGTATCCTAAGAAGTGGTAGTTTTAGATATAGCTCATCTTCCTCTTTCACTTCCGTCTGCCCAAGTCCCGACGGGATCAGTAGGGTCAATTTCACCCCATATTCATTTGTGGAGTTTCCCGCCACACTTGGTTTGAAAAAGACGGCTAGATGAAACTCCCTTACATCCAAGTAGACACCCCTAAATGAAAATGCACAATAGGTGACTCTAAGGGTATAGAAGTGTTGTCGCTTTTAGCATCGCTTGGTGTTTCCATTGTGGTCAAAATAAGCCCTCCCAATATTTATGTAGGTTGGTCCGCCAACCTTGCCAGCAACTCTAGCTTAATCACTTCCTCGTCATTAACCATCATTTTTATGGGGATTTAATTTCAATGAATGAATTTTCCTTTGTAAGATCTTTCAAGGTTAATATAGAAAAATTAATTAACAAAAAATTTCATTTAATTTCTACTATCTAGAATGCAGATAAAGCAAATAATTAGAAATTCAATCCTAATTATGCATACAACAGATTTGAATTACTTACTAATTAATTGGTCTCCAAAAATCCGAAGATTGAATGCGTTTTCTCCACGTGTAGAACTGAATTTCATCCTCAAATCTTCTAACTTATTCCCAATTTCATATTTGAATGTTGATGTGGGGACTCAGACCTATATGACTAGAAAAGAAGAAGAAATAAAACATTACAGAGAAAACAGAGAAATCATGTGTGTGGCATGAAATTACAGTAATTGTGTGTGTTTAATTCCTTCTCCTTCTCTCCTATTTATAGAATATGTATGAATTAGGTTAGGGATCCAAGTAAATTTAGACCGAGTCTCCCTATTGGGCTTTTATTTATTGAATTGACCCCAAATTTAATACAATCTGATACTCAATATTTTGGCAATTTTACTATTTAAATCCAAAGTATTTTAATTAGCTTTGATCATATTTAGCTTCGTTTTAGTTTAAATATCTATCAGTAGGTTGTTTGATGGGTTTTTCATGTTTTGAAGGGAAAAGATGCATAAAAAAGGTGTTAAAAAGTCAAAGGATCGAGAATGGCAAGTTCGATAAAGAATCGATCCTAGACGGCCTGTTTGGGGAGAGCTAAGGGTCACAGGACCCGTTTCCACCTCGGCAAACCATGAATTCAAAGACAGGATTCCCAAACGACCCGTTTGGGAAGACACTCATACCAAACAGACCGTTTGGTAATGCGGCATTAGTGATATTCTGAGTCCGTGTTTGGAAACATGTTGTTTGGCAGGAAGCCATTCCTACATTGGTTTTGCTTGAAAATTGTTATCCTTAGTCATTCAAGCCGTATCTTTTCTAGTTTTTTTTTGTGCGTATATAAGGACCTTTTATGCACGGTTTTGAGGACAACTTTAACGCCATTCGAGCCACAAATTCATATATTTTGTGCTACCATTCATCTATCAACTCAGTAGAGAAGTCCTTGCCAAAGCAAAAGGAGTTTGTGAAGTAATCAAATACAAGGCAAAGCTCAACCTCTAATCTAAACATTTTATTTTCTTTTCTTTTGTTCTTATTTCTTCCTAGTTCTTACCTAAATCTTGGGTTGTGCAGCAAGTTTATGCAAATCCATTCCAAATAGCCATCTTTGGAGCCCTTGATCCCGAGATCAAAACCTCTTCCCATCAAAAGGTCACACAAAAGCTCAAGATAGAAAATCATCCTAATCAATATATATAACAAATTCAACAACAAATGCAGTTGGTAAAACGCCAATTCAATGAACAAGAGGTTGCACGAAATCAAGCCGAAGGGATACCTATCCGGGACATGTTTGCACATGCACTGATGCGTGAACCATCGATTGGACCAATGATCGAGGCAAACATTTTTGAACTCAAACCAACCCTTATATTGATAGTCCAACAAAACCTATACGGTGGTCGAGTCGAAAAGGATCCCAACGTGCACCTAGCATAACTCTTGGAGTTAAGCAATACAGTCAAGGTAAACGGAGTCTCTGGTGATACTATTCGCATGCAGCTTTAAGGGACAAGGCCGAGTAATGGTATCAAACTTTGGCACCCGCTTCGGTAACGAGTTGAAAAAACTTGGCACACAAGTGGCTCAACAAGTTCTTCCACCCGACGTAACCTTGAAGCTTAAAGCCGAGATCACTCAATTCCAGTAAAGAGATCAAGAGTCCATCTATGACTCATGGGAACGACTTAGGTAGCTCTTGAGAAAATGCTCAAACCATGGTTTTGGAGAGGATCACCAGGTATGCAACTGCTATCAAGGATGTAACCTAGAGGTGAAGAGATTGCTAGATGTTGTAGTCGGGGGATCATTGTTGAGTAAGGGACACGAAGCCGCTATTAGAGTCATCGAGGACATGGCTATCACTAGCTATAAATAGTCGGGTGAAAGACAAGTGTTGATTTTGAATAAAGTAGAGTCAACCTCAGATACCTACCCGATGAGCTTGATCGTGGCTCAACTCAGTGCTCTAAGTGCAAAAATTTAGAATCTTTCTCAATTAAGAGCGGATCCAACGATCGTGCCCCAACAAGTGGTTGAAGAGATAAACTACGTGAATCAACAAGGGAAACAAAAGAACTTCAACGCCTTACCGCCCCAATCAAGGGGAAAACCAATATTATCCTGGTAATCGTTCAAATCTTAATTTTTCCCATGCGAATCCCAATAATGCATTACAACCTCCACCTGGATTCTCGGTGACCAATGGAATGATTGATGAGCCCAAGAAACCAATGATGGAAGAAGTACTCATGAGTTTCATGAAAAGAACTTAAAAATATACAGGGGACTCTGAGGGAGAGTCTCAAACTGAGAGCGTCGAACTATTTTGAAAACACGTGCATGAGGCGTTATAAAATTATCTCGGGCCCGCGGTCTAGAACGGGCCAGAGCCCACTTGCGATAGGGCATGCTAGGTCTGGGCCGCGAGCTACTTGAGAGATGATAGAAGGGCAATGGTCTAAACTAGGCGTCAAGTCTGGTCCGCGGTCTATGGGCTGGAGCCTACTTGAGATAATGAACGTTTGGTCCGAGCTGCGACATACTTGAGAGAGGAAGGGATGGCAATGGCCTAGACTATGATGCAGGTCTTCGGCCAACTTGAGAGATGACAGGAGCATGGTGGCCTAGGCGCTCGCCTATCACGCCACACATAATGGGCTACTAGGTACCCGCACAGCAGGCGATCGCATGGCTATGGGCAAGCGGGTGTCGGACATCGAGTGCCTGGCGTCGGGCCCTGTTTTAACTCTCTCTCCCGCGTCCTTTTGGAGCAAAGTGCTCGGAGCGTATGTTATCCAGTTATCAAATGGAGAGTCATAACCGTTTGTGGCGTCTTCTACCCATAAGTTTCTTCTTCGTTCTTAGAGTTGTTCTTTGGGTTATAGAGACTCGCTTTATGCGTTCTTTCTTATAGTTCTTTCAGGGTCTAACCGAAGGTGTCGATTTCCACACAATCCCAATCATTGAATGAGAGTTGCTCGTTGGTTATAGGGGCTCGTCTATACGTTCTTGCCTGCAGTTCTTCGGGGGCTTGCTAGTTGGGTCATAGGAGCTCGTGTCTACGTTCTTGCCTATGGTGGTTCGAGAGTCTTAATCAAGAAGTAAGATCCTTATCAGTGTCTTTTCGTTATATTCTGTGGCATTCTTGAGCTATGTGTCCCTATCATCGTAAGTTTTCGGCAAGGATCCATCAGTCTTAGTTTTTTATTTTAAGTCTCTTTTTAGTTTCGTCAAAAAGTTAAAAAAACAAGTCAACTGGTTCTAGTCAATTTTCATATACTAAAAAAATAAAAGAGAGAGATGGAGAGAGAGAGAGAGAGAGAATGAAGAAAGTGGAATTGGAACATCACTCCAGCAGGTGGTGAATAAATATAGGCCATGGAAGAAGAAGACAATGAGGATTTGAGGACAAATTCTTTCTAAGAAGATAAGAATGATGTGGTCCTCGGATCGATCCTAATTCATTAGGTGCATGCAAGTGGGTCACAATTTGAAGAATATGTATGTTGATTTTCTGATATTAAGGCCCATAAAATTTAGGGTTACCTATGAAAATAATAATTTCTTTTGGTAGTTATTATCTTTTCTAGTTTACTAGATTTGTTAGTTATTCGCTAAACCATAAACCCTAAACCCCCTATTTCCTATACATATGGAAAGTTTGACCTTATTTGATTGGCTTTCATTCTAGAATAGATTTTTTTCTTTTATGCTTTTATTTTCCTTTTAGAACAAGTTTTCCAGCACCTATAAATAGGGTTACCTATGTAATGGTTTAAGGGATCTTGATCATTAGTAAAATTATATTACGTGAGTTTTAATTCTCTCTCCCGCATCTCTTTAGAGCAAAGTGCTCGAAGCGTGTGATATCGACTTATCAAATGGAGAATCATTATCATTTGTGGCGTCTTCTATCCATAACATTCTTTTTTGTTCTTAGAGTTGTTCTTTGCATATAGTTTTTTGAGGGTCTAATCGAAGGTGTCGGTTTTCAGCCGATCTCAATCTTTGAGTGAGAGTTGCTCATTGGGTCATAGGGGCTCGTCTATATGTTCTTGCCTACGGTTCTTCGAGGGCTTGCTCGTTGGGTCATATGGGCTCGTCTTTATATTCTTGCATATTATTGTATGAAAGTCTTAATCAAGGAGTACAATACTTATCAATGTCGTTCCGCTAATTTCTGCGGCATTCCTGGACTATGTGTCCTCGTCGTCGTAAGTTGTCGACGAGGATCACGTCAAAAACTAATCCAATATTCTTTTTATTTTGAAAAGAGATTTGGGATCTCCAAATCTAGCCCCAATATATAAGTAACCAAATAAATGAAATAATCATGCTCATAAATATAAAATTTAAAATAAATTACTTCATATATTGCATAAGAGTGTGCTCAATTAGCCATTTTCGTATTCGTCCGTCTCACAATAGTGTGTCTATTCATTTTTTTGGAAACCACCTCGTATATTTTTACTCCATCTTTCAACTTATTTACAACAAAATTAAGGATGGCAAGACACCATATAACAACTAAAGGTGTGATCATTTCTATAGTTATCCACATACTCCTAAAACAAAATATGAGATAATTTCTTCATTCAAAACCACCACTAGTTTTTGTTATTAAAACTCATGCCCATAACTCATACTCTATGTAAGGAAAGGAGTATAACTTATCATATGATGTTGACAAAAATTGAAAACAATATGAGCAGCCAATATGTTTAAACAAGGTTTGTACAATTAAAATAGAAATCAAGAATCTTCAATTAATATGCACATCGAGAGAGCGTGCAGAAACATCAAGATTAATGTTGGATATTTTAGTGTAATTGGGTTAACTGAAGTGACCGATCGTCATAACAATGCTTCATATAAGTTCGGAGGTGCGGAGTGCATTCTTATATGAATTTGTTATTATCTTAGGGTTTCGCCCCTAAGGGATGGGGGTCCGGGGGCAGCGCCCCTGGAAGCGGGGTCGAGCTGCCAGGTCAGCTTGGAAATTTTTCATTTCCGCTACATTGCTATGGTGAAAAATTCATCCGAGTTTGGACAAAATTGGCATCCAGAAGGAGTCACCCGACCGGGTAGGCATGTGGCATTTCGCCACCCGGCCGCGTGGGATGCTCTGTGGATTCCAGGGATTTCTACCCGGCCGGGTGAGTTGGTGGCACGTGTCCACCCGGCCGGGTGAGGAACGGCGTGGAGTCCAGAGAGTTCCACCCGGCCGGGT
>JAYDZE010417128.1:0-16691 GCA_034509125.1 Monilaria moniliformis | reverse complement strand
CACTTGTCCCAGCATTATCCGAAGATCCACCAGCTGAGTTCTCAACAGCATCTGCCCATGAAGACCTCATTTTTTCCCAGCAATTCTTGAAAAATATGTTCCCAGCTATGCAAAAAAATTAATCTGCGATCCCAGAGACTGTAAGTAAATAAAAATCCCAACTTTCCGATATCACATTCTAAAAGCTCCATCTTTTTCCAAAAAGTAAAAGAAAAAAAAACAGATCATGCACCACTTGAACCAAATCAATCTCACACATCGAAAATTAAAAAAAAATTAAGGAAAATAACTAAAACAAACAAATTCAATTCTCCCCGTGTTAAATTAAGCTGATAGAGGAATCAGCACAAAAACAGCTCACCACTTCGTAAATGTAAGCAAAACAAAAGTTAATAAGATTGAGAAAGCTGGAAAAAAATGCACGGACAAAAAAATAAACAAAAAATCGACTTCCTTTTCTCCTTCACATACAGATACAGAAGAAGTAGAAGACGAAGAATTCTAAAAAACTAAGATTGTATATGCAGAATGCAGAGGCACAAAGCTACAAAAAGAATGCATGACGGAAAAAAAAAACGCAGTACACATCGGAGTGCGTGTAAATGGAGTAAGTACCTGAGGTAGATCAGCAAAAGATTTGGCTTTGGAAGAATCTGTTTAGCAGATAGACGGTGACACCAGAATTATTGAAAACCCTAGCTACCAAATAGTAATAGTATAAAATAAAAAATGGAGGAGAAAATATAGGAGCTCAAAATGGGACAATTAGCAGAATAATCGGATTTGGGGCTTCTTTTATTACATCATCATGCTTTTGCTTTTACCCGTTTCTTCAACTTTTCAACTTTCACTACGGTAATCAATAAACGTGCTTGTGTTCTCATTCGTTTAGTCAAAGTCGCTACTACTTCAAATGCCTACTATTTGAATAAGAGGGTTAAAATAATTATATTTATAAGTTTTTTTAATCTTTGCAATGCGTTGTGTTATTTGATGTCTAATTTTGGGCCCTATTGCGGGTTTGAGGGTATGCGTCATAGCCCCCAAAGAATGAGAGCCCAAAATATTCCAGTCCATATATATGTATATAGAGGTATAATCAAACATATATATATATATATATATATGTGTGTGTGTGTGTTTGTATGTTTTATTTTTAATTTAGCATTTTTTGTTTATCTTTGCATTTATTTTTATGTTTAAATCATTAATAAAGAGAGTATTTTGCTTAGTTCTATTTTTAAAAAAAAAACGGCAATAATAGGTATAATTTAAAAATCTTGCATGAACCTAGTATTGAGATTCAAATCCAAGTGATTAAGAAAAGTCTTGTAATATTTCAACTTTGTCACTTAAGCTACCTTCATTAGGTAATAAACATACTTATATACATTATAGTAAGAAATTGCAAAGCATAACTAGAAGCACACATGGTTTTCCTGTAATAACTGGGAAAGGCTGCGCAAATTAAGATGTAGATATTATTTTTTTTAGGGGAAGATTAGATACCATTAAGCAGCCTATGTTTGGATATTGAATTATTGCAATAGGTTGTGTGTCACACTTTCCATGCAATATAATTTAAGACTTAACAGAAAAAGAAAAAGGAAATTGTACACTAATTATACTGCAAATCAGCTGGCAATTTTACATTTTTTTTCTTATCTACGACATCTATATTCTCTAACGTATCAATCAATTGAATAATATGAAATAATCACACTAGCTCGATTATATATTTATATAATTGATTATTAATAAGTCAGTTTGTGCAAAGGAAGATTTTTGCTAAATATGCAAACGATACTACTAATATTCAGTGGTCAAAAGTTGAGTTCTGTTGTTTCATGCCACTTGCATATATTGTGAGGCGAAAATTAAAATAATAATTGAAATCGAATGAGAATTATGGTCCAAGTCCACCGCATATCATCTCAAATGCTGACAATTTCTGTGCCACTTTGAAATTTCTGCAGGATTCTTGATTCTTGATTCCTTCGCCTCCTATTGTTCAATCTCCCTCTCTTTCTATTGAGCTAGTGTTTTGGGGGGAGAGAGAGAGATGGAAAGCATAACAACAGGGTGGCAAGTAATTTCATTATGTGGGATAGCACTTTGGATTGTGATTTCTTCAAGGTTGAAGGTGACTCAAAAGCTCAGATCTTGTACACAGCCATGGGTCTGTCAACGTGTGATTTCTGGAACTCCCATCATTATCAAGATTCAGGTTTGTTATCTGGGATGTGTTTTTATTGAAGAAATATGGCTAAAGATTGTATTTTTGAGTGGATTTGTTTCTGGGCTTTTGCAGAAATACCAGCACAGATATTTGGATGCATTTTTTTCTGGGTTATCTTGTGTTGTTTCTGTGCCTTTTTATACTGCCTTTCTTCCCCTGCTTTTCTGGGTAAGCTCTCCCACGCCCCTTTAATTGCAAGGTTGTGTTTATCTGATTTGTGTATTTATTATGTGATTTGAGAGAATTAGAGAAAAGGCGGTTGGGTTTGTGAAAAGTTCCTCTTTTTTGGGGGCTAATGCTCTTGGTTTTGTGTTATATATAGACTGGACATTGCAAATTGGCTAGGCAAATGACACTCTTGATAGCTTTCTGTGATTATACAGGGAACTGCATAAAGGTAACTTATTTTGTTATCCATAAACATAAAATTAGATGTGCTTCTATCATTTGTGGTGCTGTTTCTGATTCAATTTATGACTATGGGCTCATAGGATGTGGTTTCAGCACCTAGACCCCGATCTCCACCTGTCAGAAGAGTAACAGCCACCAAGGATGAGGAAGATAATGCAATGGAATACGGGTTACCATCGTCGCACACTCTTAATACTGTCTGCCTATCGGGGTATTGAGATCTTCTCGCATTTGTTTCCTAAGTATGCATTTTGTCATTTAAATTGACCTGATGCTAAGTTAAGAAAAAGAAAAAAGGGATGTGTTCTGATTCTTAAATATGTAGCTGACTATTTGCTCTGATCTAAAAGTCAATTTTACATGTTCACATGCCAACGCCTCATAGGTTGGCTATCCTCTGCTGGCTAAATCTTATTGAGTGTTTACATAGGTACCTTTTACACTACATTCTTGACTACACTGAAAGTAATGATCTCTCCATTAGAGTGGCTGGAACAATCCTGGCTTGTCTTGTTGTTGGTCTCATCGGTTTTGGTAAGTTTCTATTATTGCGTGAAATTTGTAATGTTTTTTTATATAGTTGAAAATCATGAATTACTTCCATTAAAAGAACACAACATCATTTGGAGAGATTTCCTTTCCTTCTATTAATTATATATGCTTATATAGATAGGTGCTTGTTGTAATATCAAACAATGAGAATTTAACGCAACAATTATAGTCTTAGGGCAGTTTATCTGTGGATGGGGGCCAAACCATGTTTTGCATTCTTCTCTCCTTTTTCAATTCTGCCACGAAGCTCAAACTAACATTTATGCTTGACCTGATGCCTTCGTGCTATAAAAAATTGTTATAATGTCAGGAAGGATATACCTCGGAATGCACAGCTTGATTGACATTATTGGTGGTCTGGCTTTGGGACTAGTTATCCTGGCAATTTGGCTCTCTGTGTCAGAATACATAGATAATTTCGTAGTTTCTGGTCAAAATGGTAAGTGTGATGGTTCCCTTTTGCTGAGCATGCATGTGCACCAATTGATTTTGAGGAAATTACTAGCAAGCGTCTTAAAAAAAACAGCAGGAATATCTACCCTCGAGAAAATGGAACAGAGGTTAACATCAGATAAATTGCTAAAATGCTTGAGCATGTATCACCTAATTATCAAAAGTTGGGTCAGTTAATGGAGATAAGCCAAAATATATAGAGAAATGATAAATTTAGTAAATGTTCGGTTGTAAAGTTACTGCTTGGATGATGGGCCTACATTTTCCATGTTTCAGATTTTTAAGAACTGCGTCTCTCTCTGTGCAGTTGTATCTTTCTGGGCCGCCCTGTGCTTCTTGTTACTGTTTGCATACCCCACTCCCGAAGTTCCAACACCAAGTTTTGAGTATCACACTGCCTTCAATGGTGTTGCCCTGGGTATTGTAAGTGCGCATTCCTATTTCTAGTATGAGTTTTTTGCAAATGTATGTTATATCTGCTGAGATCTCTTTGAATTGGCTTTGGTATCACTTGATTTATGTAGCATGAAAGGGTCTCTGAGTTAGATCATCCCATTTTCGTATTAGCAAACTATTGCTTCTTACACATGCATAATCAGCAAAACAACCTGATGAACTTGCCATTTTACACTTTCAGCGTTTTCTTTTCTATCTCAAGTCTCAAGTCTCTTTGCAAGTATCATTAACAGGTAATTGTATGATCCAGGTGATAGGAATCCACCAGACGTTCCATCAGTTTCACCATGAAGATGTTGCTCGTGTATTTTCCCCTCAGCTTGCACTTCCTGTGTTTGTGGGTAGACTACTACTAGGAATCCCAACAATCCTTCTCGTGAAGTTCTGCAGCAAGGCTCTTGCCAAATGGATTCTTCCAATTTTTTCGAATACTTTGGGAATCCCAGTAAGATCAACAAGCTATATACCTAACTTAAATGGAACCGATAAGAAATCTGATGTATTGAAGCAGTCGGGTTATCTCCAGAAAATGTTCTCCAAGCAGACGTTATTTGATGTCGATACTGGCATCAGGCTCCTTCAGTATGCTGGTCTTGCCTGGTCTGTTGTTGACCTTGTACCTTCTATGTTCTTTCACATAGGATTGTAATGCCATAATTTGTATAATTGGAGCTGCGTTTTTCTTTATTTTCTTTCTACTTTATTTTTCTCTGAGGGTTTCCCAGGTAGGGGTGGTGGTGGTGGATGACTAATTAGGCTGTATGGTATAACCAAAGCTATTGGCCCTGCTATATTCTTATTGTATAGAGACATCTCCAAAATTTGTTGCAATTTATGGTCCATTACGGTCGATGTTATGTTTAGCATCTAACTTTTGAAAACTCTTGTCCTATGGAATCTGTCTTTCATCTGAAGCTCTGTGGTACGTATGCAAGAGAAGTTGATCGTGCTGAATTCTCCATCATCAACGAGAGCCCAAGGTATATTGCGTTTTCTCTTCTTGCTCACTTGTATTGTCCTGGTATTTCGACCTGTCTTCAACTAGAAATTTGAATACCTAACATTGGCTTGTCCATCTTCTCTCAATCAGAGCTGCTGTATTCTTGTTCAACTGCGATTTTGGTAACAGTTTGTTTGCAGGATCCACTCCCTACCTGATAATCTAGTCAAAGCATTTTTCTAGAAATATAGGTGTGTTATATCATCTGCTTGCATATTTGTTGTATATTGAACGGATGAAGCCTAAAACTTATGTGCTACTAAAACGATGTTGAGCTTGTAAAATAGTGATTATTCCATTGTCTTGGCAGAAATGCAGAAACTGAAGCATGTATTAGTACAATTTATCCTAGACGGACGAGTGACTTTTCTATAAATATTTTATGAACTGGCAAATTGCTGGCCTCTTCTCAGTGGATAGTACATAAAACATGAATAGAAGTAGAGAAAAAGAAAACACCCTTTTACAGAAATTAATGATAAGTCTTTTGTTCGACTGAAGCTGCATTAACTGTTGCCTCTTCCCTTCATGACATGCCTCCTTAACCCCGGAATGTGCACGTTAATGATGTAGTCTTTCCAGTTGATGTTCTCGACTTCAAATCCAAACTGTTGTCTCTCTTCCTTCGACATGCATCCCATCAATCTTTGTGTGTTTCTGTTGTCGAACCTGCCATTTTACACGTCTTTTGAACTATTATTATCTAGCATCAGAGAAACACAGGGTAACATCGAGATTTAGTTGATTTTACCTTCCGCCATAGAATGTGTATGATTCGTAGATACTTGCTAGATAATTTGCTTGTTCCACTGATTTTTTGCTGATGAATTCGAGCTTTTGGGACAACTTCCCGTCAAGGTTGGCCAGAGCTCCTAATCCAGTTCTATTGATTGCGTCCCTCCGCAGGTGATTGGAGAAATCGTCCATAGAGCTGAATAGCTTCATTTTTGGAACACAAACTGGAGTCCCAGTCGAATCCATGACGGGCGAGGAACTAAAGTGCTCGTGAAGCAATTTGGCCAGGTCCCTGAAAACTAATGGGTTGACAACAGACGATGCCACCTGATAGGTGCTACACTCTGGTTTCCCAACGGTCCCATGCTTTGCCATGGCTGCTAAGGTCGCGTTAACAACCATATCTGCTGGAACCTAAAGCAAGTCATTTTTTAGTTACCGCATTTGAAGTCCCAAACAGGTACCAGACTTCAATTTCTTTCAGGGAAACTACTAAGAAATCAATATAGGTTACATACTACATCAAGAACTCCATTCGGGTCAACAAGGAATCCTGTGAGCTGCCCCTTTCCGTATTGCAATATGATCGGATCCATCATTCTGGTGGCCGTATATTTAGGTTAGTAAACGTTGAAAAACTAAAATAAAATCTTGCCGAATTCTTCAGCAGAAGGTACCTGTTTCCTTCCATCCATCCAGGGAATGGTTCTTTGTGCGTGCTCTCGATGACACTGGGTCTAATCACGACTACTGGTACGTCGCCCCTTAAATTATCTATCATCATTTCTCCCATAGCCTTTGTGAATACATATGTATCTTGCCATCCGAATTTCTTAGCCCTGGATAGAACACACACATGTTTTCGTTATCTGATTGGGAATGACTAGAAGATATTTTGATATCCTTTGCTTTTCGTAATAAATTGAGATTACCTCTGCATTCCTAATTCTTTCATTGCCTGAAGCAGTGAATCATCTCCAAGAGTTTTCTTTGCTTCCACAACCATCTTTATTTCATCTTCGACACTCAATTTGGGAAGTGAGACTTGATGTTTTCCGTTAACGGTCTCACCTGCTATAGTTTCACCTATGCAGAAAGGCTTTTCCATGATTCTGCCTTGCCTTTGTCCATTTACATAAGCTGTTACGGATAGAACGAAATTAAAAACGTTGAAGATTTCATCATTAAACCCCGACGAAGAAAGTGTAAAACTTGTTAGGTATACCTATAACATGCAAATGTTAGACAGACTATAATGAGTTTAGGAAGTTTCTTAGAAGTTGGATACTATTAGGATGGACATTTCATTACAGTGTTTCACTTAAGCAATGAGATTTAGCTACTTTTTACTTGCCTGTTGATACTTGTACGAAGAGCTTCAGTTTCAGGCATTGTTTGGCGAAGCTCATGAGTCGAGTCGGGCCACCTGTGTTTATGTCAAGGGCTGTATCATACCTGAGATCATCAAATCATTTACTTGAAAAATCATCAACCTTGGAATTGAATGAGAGCAACAACTAGTATGGAATTCATAACCTTTCATCAAAAGTGGTATTTGCTGCAGAATTTATGATTACATCAACCTCTCTAGCCATGAACTCAACTGCATCTTCGTCTAATCCAAGATTAGTTTCGCAAACATTTCCAACCACAGGAATTAACTTACTCAACATGAAAGCTTGATATGATTTTCCGTGAATTTGTTTCAGATTCTTGAACAGCTCGGCATTGATGATCTACAACACACACATATCAAAAGCTTATGCAGAAATTAGAAGTTGAGGAGAGAGAAAGAGAGATGAAAGCAAAGCTCTCCATACTTCATTTTTCAATCTCTCTGCTACTGCTTCTTTGCTCTTGGCCTTGATCACAACAAATATCTTATGAACATCAGGAGCCGTCCGCAACATTTTCTCGATGAGAACTGAAAACTCATGCAAGGGGCAACTGGAGGAGTTAAACGACGTTTCTGAGGAATCTGAAAAGGTAAGAAAAGACAACGATACCTTTGCCAAGAAATCCAGTTGCACCAGTGATGAGGAAGGTCTTCCCTCTTAGAAATTTGACAATGCCGATACCTTCATCCTTGCCATTGGGGCTCAAGACTAGGCTCCCTGTTTCCATCAACGCGGGCCCATGATCTTGGCTGATCAAGGCCGATGATGCCTCCGTGAGAACAGAAGAGATCCCAGTAGACTTGATGGCATGGCTACCAGTTTGGCAGCAGACCATGCTTCTCCGACTGCGTGTCGGAAGGCTCGTGTGGTTGATGTTGGAAGCTTTAACTGCATAGGGGATGGAGGAATTCAGAGAGAAAGCCTCCATTGTTGCACAGGTGAAAATTAGTAAAAAAGGATGCGAGGTGAGATGAAGCTCTTTTGATGAGAGGTGGTAGGTTGGCAAAGGTAGCTACTCTTGTTTCTCTTTCTTACTTTTTACCCTTATATTTTCTTGCAACAAACTACATTGTTTAAGATGTGAGTTTGGTTAGATTAATAGGGGTGGAGGAGTGTGAATGAAATAGATGAATTGTTAATGATTTTAACGAGTGTGGAGATGAGAATTAGGAGGATAACAAGAAGGCTCTCTTTTTGCCACCCCCCCCTCCCCTCTTCACACGTTTGCTTGGACCGACTGATTTGGCGGAGAGTTGATTATTTATCTTTTTCAATTCATACACCAAAATAGTTAACGAGAAAAACCAGAATAAAGGGTGTGAGGTGCTGACTGGATTTTTCAATCTTAACAAAAGCGATTGCAAACTTTTCTTAACAATATGTGCCTAAAGATTTCTCATATAGTCACCAAGACGGCTAAAAAAGCTCACCAACTAACAGATGAACGTCTCGAATATGGCAAAGTTGTGCAACACATCTGGGGCAGTCACCTCTTCCACTGAATTAATCTTAGTTTCACAAAGGAAACATGCAACCTAAGTAGGGCTTGTTTTATTAAAGATAAGAGCTTATTGTATGCTTCAGTGCATGGTGTCTAGATGAGACGAGAGGATCAATGATTGTAATTGGAGAAAAGATGTAAAATTGGCAGAAACAGTAAAATGTGCAAGCGCTGGAGTTTCCATGAAACTAGAGAGCTAGCTTACCCTTACCACAAGAATGATTGTAAAAGGATGGGCAGCAGCTTCTCCTTGTACAGCTGCTGAAGAAAGGAGATCTTCATGTCACTGTACAGGCGCACGAGTTAATTTATTTATGTTATATGGATGGTGCGAATAAATTAATTTAATCATTGGATTATAGTGATGGGAAGTTAAAATGCAAGTAATTAAGAGTAATGTAATTAGACTATACCATTGGTGATATGTATCAATATTTATGCTATTGTTCTTGATGAATTTTTACTTTTTTGTAAACAGCCTTCAATCACCTCTTAAGCATGGCAAGTTGGGGATAGATTAGATTGATTGCAGGTATATCAAAAACCAGAATATTAGTTCAACATTCAACTTGGATAGTTTGTTGTGGATTTACCAAAATTCAACTCGGTAAATCATCAACTTGGATAGTTCAACATTCAACTTGGAAAGGGTTTAGGGTTTAGATAAATCATCCTAGTTTGAGTTCTTCTTTTTCTTGTTTTTCTTTTTCTTTGATCTGACACTTCCGAGTATGAAAGGCAATTCTTTCCGATGAGGGAGCAATATCACGATCTGAAGTCTCATCAGCATCTTTACCTTGTTCCTGCTGCCAACATGATAGGAAGTTTCAAATGAACATACATACTTTGTCGAAAAACTGCTCTGTAAGTCACATATATATACATATACACAACAAATTTATCAGTAGTTGTCAAGATAAGCACATAAATTTTTGCTACAAGGTAACAAGGCTCTGAAAGTATCCTATCTGTATTATTACGAATAAGAGGCGAAATTGATGAGCAGACCTGATTGGTTCCAATATCATCATTGTCAATCTTCAAGAAGGCTAAAGAGATTCTGAGCAGCGGCGAAAGATTGAGGCGACTGAAAATCATTATCATCATCATCAATGTGTGCAGCTGATTGTTCACTAAGAACCTTTTTCATCAACCTCAAAACCACAAATCCTCCGTAAATACACCGTATTAAAGGGAGAAGATAGAATCACAAATCAGTTTATGAAAAGAAGGAATCCTGTTCACTGGAGCTCCATTTACAATTCATGAACAATCAAAACTGAGCATGACAGAGCAATCACACCAGCAATCATGGCGAAGATTGCGAACAAGCAAACTAGTTGGGAGGTCTCTCCCACGGCTTTGGTAACGACCCCTTGGGCTAGGGCTTCGGTATCCCCTTCTATAACCTTTAGGAGATGGACTTCTGCTGTATCTTCTACCCATTTTCGTTCGCCCTATTTTTCACATCAAACACACAAACAACCTCAAAACCACAAATCCTCCGTAAAGACACCATATTAAAGGGAAAAGATAGAATCACAAATCAGTTTATGAAAAGAAGGAATCCTGATCACTGGAGCTCCATTTACAATTCACGAACAAACCAATCATCAGCTAAAATTCATCTATTTAAGAGTTAATTGAGTACAAACACAATTCACCTGGAATTCCTATTTGCAACATAAAAAATCTAAAACATGATGATCAAAATCGAAAGATGGTAACTAAATCAAAGGTAAGGCAGGCAGATCATACCAGTGAGACGACCAAATTGGAAATAATTCTCTCTCCTCAAAGTTAAATGCTTTTCGAGAATTGGGCCTAAAATTAGTCTTTCTCAGATAGCAGAACCCAACCCAATACTTAAAGAATTGGGCCTAATATTAGCTTTAAACATTGGGCCTTTCTCAGATAGCAGAACCCAACCCAATACTTAAAGAATATGGTTAATTTATTAATATAGGGGAAAAATAAATTACAGATCATAAACCTCCAAAACCCTTTCTCCTTTCGCCGCTCTCTCCTTTCTCTCTCTCCGCCTGCAAAACCCTTTCTCTCTCCGCCGCTCTCTCCTTTCGCCGCTCTCTCATTTCTCTCTCTCCGCCGCTCTCTCTCTCCACTATTTTCCTTCTATTTGGCGGATTGCTGAGGAGATGGCGCCTCCCGCAAATAAATTTAACTCGAAACCTCGCGTCCCGTCGTCACAGCTGTCTCTTCAGCTCGAAGACGATGCTCCCGACTTCCCAAGAGGTACTCTCTCTCTTTTCTTCTTCTCCGTGGTACATGTTCATTGAGAATTATTGATCGCTATCCAGTGCATCAGCTGCCTCCAAAATCCAAGTGTGTTATATAGTTGATTTTGCTGTATAGATATTGTGTATGAGGGTGTGAGTAAGAAGCTAAATGTAATAAAATTGCCAGCATAAATTTTATTGAAAACAAAAGATAGTTGAAATGCTTATGTGAAGTACCTTCATATAGTTAGGCAGGCATATGTAATTAGCGGTATAAATGTGTGCGATGAGCTCGGAGATGAATGAGATGGACTATGGGAAACATAACGCACGCAAAATATAGAATGGAGAATAAAGGACAATACAGGTGCTGGAACTTGGAAGCGGAGCAAGACATTTGTTAGATAACTGGAAATTACGTATGGCCAGAATGAGGTGCATATAGGGAGTACGCTGGAATATAGCTTGGGAGAGCTAAAGTCCAAAATTTCTGGCGAAATACCTAATTGTAAGGATTTAAAAATAATAAAAACCGGATGGGGGTGCCAAAGCACTCCCCCAGCTCCCCCCTTGAAGTCCGCCCCTGGGTGCGTATACTACTGTTTCCATTTTGAATTTGGTTCAAGAGAGTTAACAATGATAGGGGGGTCTCTTTTGTACACATCTCAATTTGTTTTGGTGTTATTTGACCTGTTATTTCACTGTTTATTAAAGGGTGTAGGCTTTTGCTGATGTTATTGTATTCATTCCCCTTGTCATAGTATGATATATTAAACCTTCTGATTTCTTAATTGGCATCATATTTGTGGGTTAGGAGGGGGGACTTCGCTTAGTAGGGAAGAGAGAAATGAAGCTAGGGAAGGAGTTGACAAGGACTTTGAGACGGACATTAGAGTCCTAAAGAAAAGGAAGAAGGAAAAGAGGGTGCAAAATAAGAATAATTCGACAGAGGATGATCTAGGGTTGCTATTTGGAGATGGAATTACAGGGAAATTGCCGAGGTTTGCTAATAAAATCACTTTAAAGGTATGCTCTTGTTTACTTTATTCCTCATTTTTCTTAAATTATTTACTCATTATATTGCCCGTGACTCTGAGGGTATCATCATGCTTTGTTTTGATGCCTCTATTAATGCAACAATGTTGAAGGACGTTCATGAAAAAGTTATTGCACATTAATGACATTCAATTTGCAAAAAAAAAAAAATATCACTTTTGTCCTGTTAACTTACATGCTACAAATCCCCAGGTAGAACAGGTCACAGATTGTGGGCAAACATGATTTGGAAATTTGATGTGACATCTCCACTTATCTGTTCATGCATTCTTGTGTTAGTCCAATCCATTTTATCACAAAACACATAATTATTGTTGGTTGACTTCCACCTGTAATGATTGTTTTGGGGGTCCCACTACCTATATCCTAAGATGTAGTTCTTGTTTCTCTAATGCATTGTATTATGTATTTCACAGATTCTCTCTTTCAGTTCCATGAGCAACTTAATCTTTGCAGAACAATCATGGAATATAGGCCAACTTGATCATTGAGAATGACAATGCATACTTTTCTTACACATTTTTTATCGAATAATGTTAATTTGTAAACCATGGTGATTTTCCTCTATTGAGGGATAAATTACAAAATTCCCTGTAGAATACATATTGTATTATGGAAATGCTTTTAGAATTTGTCTTACTTCCTTATGTATTTCAGAATGTTTCTTCTGGAATGAAACTATGGGGTGTGATTGCCGAAGTTAATGAGAAAGATATCATAGTTAGTCTTCCTGGAGGCTTGAGGGGACTAGTTCGTGCGGTTGATGCATTTGATCCCATTCCCAGTGATGAAGTCAAAGGGGTAATTTTTCCTTCCATTGGTTATCATTTATGGCTTGTTTGGAATTGCTGTTAAAATGAAGTAAATGCCTCCTTTGTCTTATTCTACAGGAGATATATCAGCTGATGAGTTGATAAATTTTGTTAATTGGTTTTCCTTTCTAATTTATTTGACTCTTTTCCATATGACAGTATGCAGATAATAGCTTCCTATCTCAACTTTACCGGAAAGGGCAGCTTGTATCTTGTGTAGTTTTGCAAGTAGATGATGATAAGAAAGAATTAGCAAAGAGAAAGATCTGGCTTTCTCTGTGTCTATCTGTATTGCACAAAAGCTTAACTCTGGACACTATTCAAGAAGGAATGGTAACCCATTAAACAATTACTTTATTTTGAAGAAGTTTCATTTGGTTGTTTTTTGCTGTCCATGGTTTAAATTTTTGGTTGAATATACACTAGTTTCATATCATGGGACTTCCTCGACAGTTACTTTCCTATTTTCTGCCTTTTGATATGTATGAAGTTCTCTTTTTATATCTGTCAATAAGTCTTTGGAAAACCTTTTGATACTTATAGTTGTATATTGTTATCTAAATTATGTCCTAAGTTTTACTTGACAAACTTCTACATGTCTTCATATTCAGGTGCTAAGTGCATATGTGAAGAGCATAGAGGATCACGGTTTTATGCTTCACTTCGGGTTGCCTTCTTTTGCTGGATTTATGCCAAAACAAAATCAATCTGGTAGTCCAATAATCTGTCATGCTTCTACGGTTTTATAAATGCTGACTTTGCTTTAGGGTAGATGGCATTTCAAGCTTTCTTTATATTTAGCAATTTGAGGGAAATATGTAATTGCCTTGGTTGATAGTTGAACCATTTTCATCCTTTATAGATCTGGTTAGATCTGTATCACCTAATAGCTTTAAGTAGTTGGTCAGTTACAACTTTATAGCTTGATTTAGCGCGGGGTGTGGGTCATCATGATTATTGTTTTATGCAACAAATTAGATAATGTCTTTTAGCATACTAGACGTGATGTTAGTGTATCATTTACCATCTGTTTACGCTGCAGAGGGAAGAAACCTAAATGTAGGCATGGGCCAGCTTTTACAAGGGATTGTTAAAAGTGTTGACAGATCTCGGAAGGTAGTCCATATGAGTTCCGATCTGGACATGGTATCAAAATATGTGGTATGTATATTTCTATTGCCATACTATTCATTTATATCCTAAAACATCATCCTTTTACTAATCCACAAACATCTCTGCAGACCAAAGAGCTTAAGGGTATTTCAATCGATCTTCTTGTTCCGGGCATGATGGTTAATGCTCGTGTGCAATCCACCCTCGAAAATGGCATCCTGCTGTCCTTTCTTACATACTTCACTGGAACTGTATGTTAGCATCTTTGTTGTTTTTACCGAAATAGTACAAGCACATACATCTTTCATATGATTTGTCTTTGATCATGTCCAGGTTGATATATTTAATCTAGACAAAACTTTTCCATCTTCAAAATGGAAGAATGATTATGCCAAAAATATTAAGGTAATGCTGTTGTCCATTTCATTTGGATAAACTGTGATCTTTTTTAGCATGATTGCTTATTAAGTTCCACTTGAACCTACGCCATTAGAATATGCCAATGCCACCTGGTCCTGGGCTTAACAAAGATTATTTAATCCATTGAAGTGGTTCTGACTTCTGATTCTCCACATTATAATTGCAATCTCTTTTGCTTGTTCTGCAGTTTAATGCTCGTATCTTGTTTATCGACCCTTCAACTAGAGCTGTTGGTTTGACATTGAGTCCTCAACTTGTTAGTAATAAGGCCCCGGCATCTGTAAGTTTGTTTTATGCTACTAGTGCTGCATTCTTTATACTTGTTCTCTAGCTTGTTGATGTATCTATCATATTTGTCTATCCAAGTATGAGAAATACAAGTTATTGCCTGCTAACAATTCCTTCCTCGTGTGAAAATATTTGTTATGCAGCTGGTTAAGGTTGGCGATATTTTTGAACAATGTAAAGTAGTCAGGGTTGATAAAGGGTCAGGCCTTCTTCTTGAAGTTCCTACTGTACCAGCTCCGACCCCTACTTATGTCAATGTAAGTTCATTAATTCTACTTCTTTTGTGTGTTGAATTCTGGCTGTGAACTTGACTTGTAATTACCGGTCTATGAGAATTTCAGGTAAACGACGTAGCTGATAAGGAAGTTAAATTGGATAAGATCTTTAAGGAAGGCAGCTCTGTCCGTGTCAGGATACTTGGATATAGGCACTTGGAAGGGCTTGCAACTGGTACTCTGAAGGTTGTTTGGCTCCATCTTTCAAGAATTATCCTTTGTGCATTTTGCAGTTCAAATATAGGATTATAAAAAAGTAAAAAACATCGTGTCAAGCAGTTACAATATCTCATTTGATATTAGTGGAGATAGCTGGCAGGAATTATGTAGACAAGTGCAACATTATTGTCTTATTCTTTTTTCAAAAGCAGATTTCTGCTGAAGTGCTTGACGTTTGTCTCTTTCTTGTTTCTTGTAAACAGACTAGTGCATTTGAAGGTTCAGTTTTCACTCACTCTGATGTGAAGCCGGGAATGGTTGTAAAAGCTAAAGTTATTGCAGTCGACAGTTTTGGTGCTATTGTGCAACTTGCTAGTGGTGTCAAAGCCCTATGCCCCCTTCGCCATATGTCAGAGTTTGAGATTACAAAGCCTAGAAAAAAGTTTGAGGTTGTTGAATCTGTCCTGTGTGCGAGAACCATTTTTGCATTTTTGTTTGGAGCGAATGGTTGTTTGGATCATTTTTTGTCATTTTAATTGTCTTCCTTATATATACATTTTTCAGGTGGGAATTGAGTTAGTTTTTCGTGTTCTCGGTTGCAAGTCCAAGAGAATCACAGTTACACACAAGAAAACTCTTGTACGTCCTTCCCAATGTATATTTTTCCAATACTATTTTTTAAACTATTGTGTATTCTGAGATATGCCACTTTTTATGACTTTCACCTTTGTGTGAAGTACTGAAGCTTGATGCTATTTTCAGTGAATGGATTAGTTTTGAAATTCTGTGTCAAAAGAGCAGCGTGTTAAAATTTTAGCATCACATTGGTGCTGAACAGTTCTGATTTGGGAAGTAACAACTGGATCATAATTTCGGTTTGCTGTGAGGATCTAGGTTGAGATGATTGATTGTAATTTCATGTGTCATATAGAGGAGAGTGTGATTGCTTGATGCAAATTGTAGATATTATAATGCATTTGCAGCTCTTTAACTGTTAGTGCACAGAGTTATTCTGTGTGCATAGGGTAAGTTGTACTGGCAGATCTTGTTATGGAGCAAGACTCGTTTATTGGTTTTCACATAGTTAACGCAAGCTTTCTTATTTCTTGCTGTCTCACTTCCCCAATTGTTTTATCATTTAGGTGAAATCGAAGCTTGAGATCCTTTGTTCTTATGCTGATGGGATTGATGGGTTAGTCACTCATGGGTGGATTACAAAGATCGAGAAGCATGGATGCTTCGTTCGGTTCTACAATGGGGTTCAAGGATTTGCCCCTAGGTAAGTCACAGAGTCCTTGAGGAATTTTTTGTCATGGATGTTATTGGGTGATATTATTTATTTTCTTAAGCATATATATGGCTTCCTCTTCCTAACTTTTGCTTTTGCCAAATAGTAACATAGTATTGCTAACTTTGATTATTTTAATTTAGCTGAACTATGAGCTACTTTTATTACAGATCTGAACTTGGTTTAGGTCCAGGCAGTGACATAAATTCCATGTATCATGTTGAGCAAGTTGTCAAATGTAGAGTTGTCAAATGTCTTCCTGCTTCGCACCGAATAAATCTCAGTTTCAACATCACACC
>JAYDZE010417017.1:0-16691 GCA_034509125.1 Monilaria moniliformis | reverse complement strand
CATTTTCCAACATATTAGTAAATCCTAGTTTCGTAAATAAATTTTACAATCAAATAAATTCAAACTAATTACAATTACGACAATGTAAATAACTTCTAAAACAGATTAAAATAGATTAAAAATCATACCATACTAAAATATTTTAATAAAACTTGTCGAAAATATGCCAAAAATCGGAGGAAACAATGAAAATTTTGAATTGGAATTGTGTGTTGTGCGTGTGTGAAGCCGTCTGCCTAGATTTTGTATACAAGGCAAAAGACGCATGAGGGGTGATGCGTCTTCCCATAAGACACATGAGACTAATACATCTGAACTTAAGTGAAGACGCATAACGCAAATGCGTCTTGCCCAATTACAAAATTAAAAAAAAAATCATTTAGAAATCTTTTAAGTGAAGATGTATAATGTAAATGTGTCTTGCCCAATTACAATTTTTTTTTTAAAAATCCATTTAAAAATCTTTAATCTTATATTCGCTGCCACGTATTTTGTAACAGTAGTCATTGAAGTCTACACATATTTATGTGCTGTGCAAAAATAACAAAGAAAAAGAAAAAAAAGAAAAGCTTTAACTTCTACTTTCCCAAAACACACAGCATCAGTAACCCTAACCTACACAGAAGATCAAAATCGAAAATTTCCACAGATTAAACGAAACCCATCCCCTAAATCTACGAATTCACCATCCGATTCCTTCAATGGAGGCCCCAGGCTCATCAAAGAAGATGATAGCTACGCAGGAAGAGATGGTGGAGGCCAAAGTACCGCTGGCGTACAGAGACCAGTGTGCCCATCTGCTCATCCCCCTCAACAAATGCCGGCAGGCAGAGCTCTACCTGCCGTGGAAGTGTGGCTCGGAGCGCCACTCGTACGAGAAGTGTGAGTACGAGCTCGTCATGGAACGGATGCTCCAGATGCAGAAGATCCGCGAGCACGAGGCCCGGTTGAAGTCGCACTCGTCGCAGCCCATTCCGCTCGTCCCCAAAACCGTCAATGCTTGATTCGGCATTTTGACGGTGATGAATAATCTTTTCGAGGTCAGTTTTCTCCCGCTATGTTGTTTTGGGAGTGGTATGTTTTTTGTTTGGGCAAATTTTGTGTTCTCTCGGTAGAATGATATAAATGGCGGTCGGAGGGCGTTTGAATTTCTGAATGCTGGTCTTCTTTTTTCTTGAGATTTCAATTGCCGTTAATTCGGCATCCTGCTGATGGTCAATGATCTTTGGATGGAAGATCTTAGCAGGTTACTTGTTTGTTCCTTCTTTTAGCGACAAGATTGTTGTTGTGAATCTTTTGGCCACTTCCTTTTGTTCGTTCTTTCAATCGAACATAATCGGCAATTCTGAAGCATGCTTTTTCTGTTATGACTCTGTTTAGATCCTGTATTCGAAGATAATCAAAGGCATCCTACATTTCTCAATGTATATACGCATGTACTATGCTTTGCGTGTAATTTTCTTTTCAAGTTTATCCTGAAAGAGTTTGTTACAAAAAATCTGAAATGGTGTTCACGGTCCTTCGTAACGGGCATAGATAATAAAAGTGCATTAATTTGTTTATATTGATGCCATGTTTTTTTTTATTTATTTATTTATTCGCATCTGTATCTGCCTGAATTTAATGTTGATATGATTAGAGAAAATTCGGTGAACAGGAACTTTTGTTTTTTTACATCTAAATGGCTAATTCCTAAGTTCCTTTGTTAATTCAGTCGTGTTATTATTTTAGTTTTTTTTTCTTCTTTGTACGGGGGAATTAGAAAGAAATCTGGCTATGCTGCTAGGATGTACACATAACAGAAAACATATATGTAATGTGCATTCTGATGTCTCATTGTCTTGTTAGCTGTTTGAGAAGTATCTTGAAGGACTGTCCTCAGGTTAGGTTAATCTCTAAAATATTCCTGGTTAAATAAGTGGAAGAGTTATTTTGACTAGTGTAAAGAGTATAAATTTGGTCCACAGGGAAAGTGGATTATTTAGGAGCTCATAAGAGGTAATGGCATAATGCATTTTGATTTATAAAAAATAGGATTTTATTGCATTTGTCTGGAAGGGAATAATGTTGAAGGGGAGAGAAGACTTATCAAGAACTCACATGTTCATAAACATTACAGCATCCAAGTAAATTTTCTTTTAATAAAAATCCATGACAACACACTTCAAGTTGTTATTATATGTTTTTTACTAAAGATAAAACCAGAGGTGTAACTTTTTGTGTCATCAAAGTATATATTCATGTCACAAGCATTATGACCAACTATGATGCAGCTTGAAATGTAGAGTCGACATGAAAAATACATTTTCATGTGCTATTTTGATTAGAACTTGTATTTGATGACTCTATTAATGTGCCTTCCCAAAGTCTTGCCCCAGTTTTGTATTAAAATTTTACTATTTTATGTGCTGTCTTTTTAGGTTTCATGGATGACTTCTAATTAGTAAAAGCCAATTGAGATGCTAGAGCACATTAAAAGAAAGTTTGTAGTGCGATCCTGATATGGGATAGATTGTTCAGGATTATCATTGTCATTAGTTTATTATTTTATTTAGTTATTTAGTCTATTTTATTAGTATCCTACTAATATTTTGTTACCTTATTGTTTTAGGATTCTACTCGTTTAGTTGTTTAATTGTTTAGATTTTCAGTTCAAGCATATTATTTGAAGTTTTCAATAAAAATTCCTTTGCATTGAAGAGCATTTGTATTCTGTGTGTATCGTCGTGTGTCAAGTGGTATCATGAGCCTTGGTTTGTCCTTGGTTATGGCTGCGAACGACAAAGAAATCACCCCCACTCACGTGATCAAAGATGTTTAAAATAGGGGTGCAACAGTCCAAGATATTAATATTCGCGTTGAGCGACTAGAGCAGCAATGCACACATGATAATCAACATGGTAGAGGAAGAGTTCAGACAAATGCTCAGGACCTTCCTTTCAATCGTTGTTTTCTCAGCAACATAGGAATTCAACCTACAAGGATTCATCTGATGGGAAAGTAGCACAATCATTTCACAAAAACCCAACTCTAATCTAAAGAAGATCGAGAGTACGTGCATGATGGAATTTTTGAACCCGATAGAGATTCTACTAATGTGCACCAGACTCTAGTGGTACCAAAACTCCGACTTTTTTCTACATCTAAGCCAAAATACAATAAAAGTTCCCAAATTGGGAACTTTTTTTTTAAATTCTAAAAATGGGTCTCTAGCGTCTTAACTTAAGTTGAAACGACGTCGCTTAGTGCAATTTCAATCCTGGTGAACGAAACGCGGTGTTTTAGTCGAAGACGCTTGACTATCTAGAGTGTTCAAAAGACGCTTGACCATCAAGCGTCTTCACTTAAGTTGAAACGACTTCGTTTAACTTAATTTCAAGCCTGGCGAACAAAACGCGGTGTAAGTAGAAGACGCGAGATGATCTAGCATCTTCAGGAGACGCTTGACCATCGAGCGTCTTCCGCTGTTCCTATGCATGCACTGTTTTCCCCATTTTTCCTCACAAATTCGAAAGCAAATCATCCAAAAGTCACTGTAAATCGGTTGAAATCGTTCGTGCACTACTGAATTTTGATTCTCCATCTATAAGTATGTTGTATTACACTTGTTATTATGTTTTTTTATGCATGATTATTATATGATTTATTAGTTTGAATAGATTTAGGGTTTATTTGAATATTGAAAATGTAGTTATTCCGCAGGCTTGAAATTAAGCTAAACGACGTCGTTTCAACTTAAGAGAAGACGCTTGATGGTCAAGCGTCTTCTGAAGACGCTAGATGGTCAAGCGTCTTCCACTAAAACGCCGCATTTCGTTCATCAGGCTTGAAATTGCGCTAAACGACGTCGTTCCAACTTAAGTGAAGACGCTAGATGATCTAGCGTTTTACCCATTCTTAGAATTAAAAAAAAAGTTCCCAATTTGGAAACTTTTATTGTATTTTGGCTTAAATGTAGAAAAAAGCCCCAAAACTCCTACTAGAGCCTCAAAAGGATGATTCACGATAGCATGCATTATTCGAACCAGGTGCACAATTTCTAATCAAATATTTGGGTTGATTATTGGTAGTGATAGTTGCGAAGATATTATCTGTCATGATTTGGCTATTTGAAGTTGCACGTGGAAAACATCATGAACCTTATTGTATTATGTGGGTTACTAATGATGAGGGAACTAAGGTGAAAGAAAGATGTCGTGCATCTCTATGTTGAAAAAAATGAGCCGAGAGCACCTATTAATGATTTTTGGCATGAGGTGTTCAAAGAGTTACCACCATTTCAAATTCCACGAAAGGGGTTTATACTGGATAGTTTGCTTGGGTCAAAAATGTTCAATAAGGCAGACTTGGTAGTGGTTATCGAAAAATCCACATTAGAGCGGGAGACACATGGAAGATATTTTGCAAGATAAAGGAGTGTCTTGATTATAATTTTATTGAGGTCTCTTTCTATTTGGATAACCCAGGATGAATTCTTTTCATGTGGAGGAGTCTGATATGGGGCAGATGTTCAAGATTATCATTGCCATAAGTTTTTTATTTTAAATTAGTTATTTAGTTTATTTTATTAGTATCCTAGTAGTATTTTGTTTTCTTATTGTTTTAGGATTCTAATTCCCTTTTCAATTAGGACAAGTTTTAGGTCTATAAATAGATCTTTAGCTGTTTAGATTTTCAATTCAAGCATATTATTTGAAGTTTTCAGTAAAATCTCCTTAGCGTTGAAGAGCATTTGTCATCAGCGTGTAGCGTCCCGTGTCAAATAATGTCATACTTATGTATCTTATTACTTCCTTATTGAGCTGTCAGTGCCTAGGTGAGGTCTCATGTCATGTGTATGTCTGTCGCGAAATGTTTTGGATGAGTACATAGTGGGGTATATAAAGCAAGAAAGGAACACTTTTGCAATAATATTTTAAATCGGATAAGTGAGTGATGGGTATATCTGGTCTGATTGCACATTTCTCTGTTTTTTAGCTCCTTTTCACACGGACCATGTGGACCTGTCAGCAAACTGAAAATTAGAGTTTATTGCCATCTGGATGAAGGGGATTGTCGGGCAGCAACAATTGATCTATTTTTACCTATTATTGTCATTATCCTTTTGCTAGTTGTTAGTTCATTTAGGATTTAGGGTGGGTCAGGCTTTCATTCCAGGAATCATATAATTTGTTATTTCCTTTTGGTATTTATGTTTAGTTGTTGGGACACTTGGATGGAGTTTTTACTTCCTATCATCTTTAGTATTTTTAGTTAAGTTCATGAGTTGTGTCTATTCGCCTTGACCCTCGACTCTACCACTGTGTGTCAATAACTTCATTTCTGCCTTTTCTTCTCAAAAGATACAAGAGTTCTAATATTTATCTCCATCAAGGGCTAAACTAACACTAACATGGTATAACACCAGGCCACTGGTCAAAATTCATTTCCTGTGCAATGCATCTATTGCATCCAATCTTTATTCTTGCTGACATCCACCGATCTTAAAACACTCTTTAGTTTAGGTAATTTATTGGACCCATATAGCTAGGGCTGGAAATTCATGTGACCATGTTGTGTTACGCGTGTCTGACACAATAAGCCGGCCATTATAAACATATGCCCCTATATGAACACAAACTGTTAACGACATGAACAGACTTTTTCATTTCGTTATGACACGACACAATATGAAACAATTATAAAAATAATTAAATTTAAATTTCTATAAATATTAATAGATATATATTTTTTAACTTTTCTGTGTTATCGAGCCACTAACCTGTCATTCACAAGTTATCTGGTTGTTAGCATGTTGAAAGCTTATCATATTTAATAGAATGAAGGGAAAAATTATGCAAATTTTTTGTGTCGGTGCAACGCAAACACGATTAGCCTAAACGCTAACCCGTTCTTCTGTTTCATGTTAAAAATTGCTAGGCCTATTATACAAGTAATTTTAGTATAAAGTAAAAGGTTTCATGTCCTTGATTATCTTGTAAATGCCCATAAATTACCTGGTTTCATTATTGAGCAGTTTTCCAAATCTAATCCAGAGCATTTCTCAGCCTTCATTGTCAAGTAGGTTACAATCACCTTATCCATTTTCTTGTTAATATGCCCTTGAAGATCCCAGTGCCCTGGCCACATGAAAATATGCAAGTATGCTTAATCTTCAAAAAGCTGGATCTGCAGGCATTGCATAATTGTCTGAATCCTAAGATATACAGATAGTATAAACCTCTTCAATATGAAATGCCCTGGATCATTGCATGAGTTTATTCCCACATAGTAATGTATATCTGCGGCCTGTAATTAGTTTTAGGGCTATGGACCTGCTATATGCCAAGTGAAGTCTTTTTTGCAGCTTTAACACAAAACCAGCATCCATTGTGGGTGATGTTTTTGAACTTCAAATAGGGTACTAGATATTACGAATGCTAGAAGGAACATGTTTTATCTGTCTTTTGATGAATATTAACATGTTTTTCTCCTAATAAATATGAGCTTGAAGGAACAGCATTACCTAGAATCCAGCACAACTGGATTTAACCTCCTTGAATCCGCCCACTCATTAGCAGTCCATGTTGGCATTGCCAACTTATAGAAAAAACATAGATGATAGACCAGTGTACAAAAGTCTGTAGGGCAATAGTGTTGCTATAATGTACCTGAACAATTACTCAAGCGTACTTTCCTCTCATTAGGCGAAGCACAAACAACCATTTGAAAGTGTCCTTTCTCCTAAAGGGAAACAAGCATTTCCATGTCATGGATTCATTTTCCTCTTCCTCATATAAAGGTCAAAAATACAGAGGACAAACTTTCAGATAAAATTCTGGTCATGAAGTTAGGAGCAATTCTTTCCGGTATTGTCTGCAAGTACACTGCCTCTACCAATTTCCATATTCTTAAGAATTGTTGAACGCCCTCCCTGTAAAGAGAAGTTTGAAATTTTTACATGTCCATATTTATTATAAAAAGCTTGTTTGGAGTTGAAGCTTCTTGTGTTGGCAAGAATGCTTGCTTGTTTTTTGTAATATTCTTTTTACATATTGCAACAATGATTCACATGTTTTCACATATTTGCATATTACTTATAACCTAAAAAATAAACAACCAGCTATAATTCTACCATCTTCGCATTAACTATATTTCACATACTTGCTTATTTGTAAACACATACTCATCAGCTCTTATATGTCACGCAGGAAGATGCTGGAAGTATTTACAGTGCCAGAATGTGGTCTGAGTTTTATCAGAACTCTTCCCTGTTAATTGTACAAGGAAGTTATAACTTTGGTTTTCTCATGGTACACCAGTTTGTAATAAATTGTGTACCCGATTGTGTTCCATGTTTACTTATTTACCAGTGTTTTACCAAAATATCCATGAAACCAGTGTTGCACTTCTAACTGTTGCAGTTTCATATCCAAGCAACCAGTTGTCTTCTCCATTTCGAAGATTTTAAAGAATTGATGGCTTGATTGCTTCTTTTGTTACTATTATGGTTCACTTTTTTCTTTTTCATTTATATAGATTGATATTCTGGTGAGATACAAATAAAACTGAAGCTAGATTCGAAATATGTAAAATGCTCATGTTATTCTTCTCGAATACAATGTAAGTTTCAGGAAGAAGAGAAGGAGGTGATGCATAATGTTGGGGTATTTGTCTCTTTCTTCGATATGATTTACAACTTCTCAAATCGTACTTTTTTAAAAAATAAAATAAAATAAAATAATAATTTAATCATGGTATTGCTGTCTGTAAATATATAATATAGGGGGTGGTTCAAATATTTTTTTTAATTGTGAAAATTGTGATTTTTTTTGCATTGAATCTATAAAGCAATTGCACTGAATTTATAAATTTTTTGCAACTAGATTGTCTAAAATAATGGCATATTGCATAGTTAGTAGTTTATTATTCGAAGTTTGGGCCAAACATTGATATTTTCTCATATTCAGGGATAACATAGTTTATGACCCAATTTGACTTTTTGAAAAAAATTGTTCTGGATTATGGCTAATTAACAAATTCAAATACTAACCCCTCTAAAAAATCTAAAATACTAATATTAACATATGAGAAATGGCGTAAGATACTGTAACTTGAGTTGGATTTCTAATCGGAGTTGGTATACAAGCATTATTGATTTCAAAGAATGCCGAAGTCATGCATAAAAGCAAGAAAGGGTATGCCGGATTGTCAAAACTTCAGCTACAAATATACATTCCCAACAAAACACATCAAATGAAAGAGTTGCATTGTCATCAAGTCCCCGGGCTTGCTTTCCGGGGGCAAAATAGGGAAGCGCTGCTTGGAGCCTTGCGGTTCTCTTGAGCGCGAGTTAGGGCAACGAACGAGTCGGCAAGCAGGACACTGGATATATGGTATATGTGGCAAGAGAGGATTGTCGATGTCATTGTGTCTGTTTTCATTCAGTTTAGTCGAAATCTGGCGAGTTTGTTGAAAAATTGAATATCAATATGTAAGTAGTCAAAATTCATGACATTTTCCAATAATTAAGTTTGGAAATTCTGGCACTATTTGAGAAATCAAGTTTGGAAGATTGGCAAATTCTGGCCAATATCTTCCAGTCTTCCAGTTTGACCAAACTTGATTTGCCATAATTTCCAATCTTCACATACAATGCTGGAAGAATCAAGTTTGGAAGATTGGCAAATTCTGGCCATATTGAGAAATCATATTTAAGTCTGAAGATTCAAACTTTTTAGAAAGAAAATTAACAAACTATTTGAGAAAGGAAAACAGGAATATGGTTGAGAAGCTGTAGGATTGAAAATCAAATAGGATTTGAGTCATTTGACACTATTTTTCCATGAACTCTTCCAAACTTGATATGCCACAATTAAATCAAGAATATGACCAAAATTTTAACTTCCGAAGTTTGAATCTCTTTCTCAACTTAAGTTATAATAATGCTAGAAATTAATTATAAACCATGCTTCTATATACTAGAAAAAGATCTCGTACAAACTGTGATAATGGAATAATGCTTTTATACGATAGTAATATTTTATGCATATTACAAGAATGCCATTTTTTAATGAGAGTTATAAATCATATAAAAAGTCAATGGTCTAGATTGACTTCCAGTGAACGTAAACTTTTATTTTGGCGCAAGCGCACACACATACACATAAATGAACAAGTATTTAATTTAGAAAGACGACAAAGAGCAACTCAGTTAGTTAGGCAATTTCTCTTTGATCAGTAGGTCATGCGCGTTCGAGTCATCTAGTACTCATACGTGTGTGGATGTACGAATTGTAACTTTAAAATAGTATTTAATTTAAAAATAACAAATTACCAAATATTCAATACATACATTATTGGGCACAAATCAAAGTTCGAGACAATAATTTCTAAGTTTAATTCGTTATGGTTAATTGTTGTTGAAACCATGAATTTTAGTCGAATTCTAGAATGTTACATGAACTTTAAAATTTGAAAGACAACATACAAATTTTTAATTTTTTTTATTTTTACAACAACGAAGAATTTCGGTACAATCAAAGTTGAGTTGGAGATGACGTGGCTTAATCGTCGCTGGTGTGGCTTAAATTTTAGCCTCTTTAAAATATGAAAGGCAATACATAAACTTTTAATTTTTGATCTGATTTTTCCCATAAAATCAAGTTGGCCAAAAATTAAAGTTGACTTGGCAAACTAAAAATGATGCGGCAATCAAAATTACATTATTTTGATTGCCATCTAAAATAATAAAAAATAATTCCAACTTACCCACTTCCCTCTCCTTTTCTCCGCTCTCTCACCCTAAAATTTAAAAAAGATACAAAAAATAATTCTCACTCACTCTCTTTTCTCTCCTTTTCTCCTCTCTCACCCAACTGTTGTTTCTCTCTCTATGTCACCCCATTCTCTCTCTTCACCATGACTGCCTCCTCCATCACTTTCCCCCCTTTCCCTATAACCGCACCTCCCTGGAGTTGCTTGAGATGAAGCCGGATTTCCTGACGTGCGAGGTGTGGAAGAGAAAGTGGAAGGAGACGTGGCTAGGCAGGATGAAGAGGGATGGCTATGGTTTTTTGTAAAAGAATTTAGTTGACAATCAAAACGACGTCGTTTTGATTACCATGTCACTTTCGGATTTGCCAAGTCAACTTCGACATTGGGACAACTAGATTTCATGCAAAAAATCAGAAAAATTAAAAATTCATGTATTGTTTTACAAATTTTAAGTTCCTTTGACATTCTAAAATTCAGCCAAAGTTCATGGTTTTAACGGCTAATATTTAAACTACGCTAGGAATGATTAAGGCACGTAATCTTCAACTCAGCTTCAATTGCGTCGGAATTATTAGTCTTGGAAAAAATCAATAAATTTAAAAGTTTACATATATATATATTGTCTTTCAAATTTTAAAAATTGGATCAGACTTCATCATTTTTCTGCAATTAACTCTAAAAATTAATAACACCTGAAATAATTAAAGTTGAATAATATAGTAATATCTGAGCAGTAGACTGAAAAGGGAAAAAAAATGAAATAATAGAACCGGCGGCCTTGACGGTAAGCCATGTAAAAATGTGGGCTACCATTCCAGCTTTTCCAACCCTGTTGAAATTGACACGACAAGGTCAACACTTCATTTGAAAATCTTTCATCACCAAACCAATATTTTTCTCATCATTGACTTACACCCTATTTTATATATAAAATTTAACTGTCAATAATTATATAAACTATATCAAAAATTGGATTTTTAATCAATTTATTTTTCAATATATATATATATATAAATTTTTTATTTTTTGGGATTTGACATCTATCCAAATTTTATTGGCTAATAACTCAATGTTATGATGGCCGATATGAAATCCAAAGATACCGTTGGAAACCTTTCAATAATATTTTTCTAATGGTATGTGTTACAACAAAAACATAGAGCTTCATGACAATATTTGTCAGGTTATATATATTTTAACCACTTTTAGTGACCAAAATCAATATTATGAATACCATTAGAAAGTTACTATTGAGAGCTTTCCAATGATACCTTCTGATTTCAAATTGGATTATGAAGAATCAAGTTATTGGGCAACATGATTTGAACACATGCCAAATTTAAAAAAATAAATAGAAGTTCTTATAATTTTTTACCAAAAAAAATTAAAATTGATTAAAAATGAAAAATTTGGGATAGTTCGTGTATCTATATGCAATTAAATCTATATATAATTATTTCAAATATATTCCAAGATACTAATAAGAGTATTCATATTAGTAATTCAAGTTACTTCGTGCTACTTTTACTCGGTTAAATTTACACTTGACCATTTTTCAAAAACCAAAATTTCTTTTGTGGGGGTGGGGTGGGGGAGTGGTTTCTGTCTTTACATGTACAACTTTCATAATCGAATATACCTATTATTGAGATATATATCCTAGAAATTCTAACTTTCTTTTAGTGATGATCTACATGAACTTCGGTGGAATATTTCTTACCCAAACTATTAATATCGTCATGAACTAGCTACAAAAGTGAAATATGTATATATATATATATATATTTAGAGAGAGAGAGAGAGAGAGAGAGAGAGAGAGGGAGAGAGAGAGACAGGATTCCTGATGCGTGCAAGAATTGCCTGAAGTTGGGAGGACAGAGAAAGAAGGGTGATTTGGCAATAATATGGAAATGCAATTGTGGTGGTATATATGAATGGTAAATGCAGAGAATAATTAAGAGGAAAGACAAAAGGCATTACAGAGTGTAGCTAGTAATAAATACTCCATAGTACTACTGTATACTAGTCCCTTCCCGCCTATCTTCTGTAGTTTCTTGGACATATTTGTCCTTTTTCTGATCGAATTTCCCATCATTCCTTCTGCCACCCCCTATTTAATGCTACTTCATTTCTTATTTACATAATTATACTGTGAAACCATCTATCATAATCACCTTAACTACAACATTAATTTACATTTTATAATATTTACAACTTGCAAAGCCTATAAGTTTTTGTGCAGTATACAACAAGATCATGGTTCAAGTGTCAATTCTAATTGCTTCCTAGTAGATATGAAAAGAGAAAGTCTCGTGTAAGACAATATGGCATGTTAAGGTCTGTCAAACGAATCATGAATCAAATCCAAATACAATGAAATACCAATAAAATTTAGCTTCTATTTTGCCGAAAAGGGAAATCATGGTAAAATTATATACAATATAAAGCATGTATATACTAAATAGTATCTCACGCGGGCCAATAAAATATACATGACAGACTTTGATTATCTCCTAGTAAAATGACAAAACTAAGTTCATGCATGCTCACACATTTAGATTTTTAGTCTTGACCAAATGATTATAGTAGAACTGTAGAACTGATTACTTGGTCGATTATGACTATACAATCAAGAAGTTAAAATTGTCCCATTGTAATAAGTATAAATAGTTGGGAGTGGACCTATTCCTAGTCCTAGCTACGCCAATCTTTATTTTTAAATTGGAAACCAATGAGCCTTTTCCTAACAATATTCCAATATTTAATAAACTACTACAAGTTATATATATAAGCATAAGTATGTCTTGTGGTGATATTTCTAGCACCTCAAATTTTGTACTCTAGCATGCCACGTGAGATTTTAGGTGTTGAAATTGTGAAATTGAAAAAGAAAATGTTGAAATATTGAAAAATTATGTATTAGTTTAAAATTGAGACATTATCGAAAAAACAGTCAATAGTGTAATGAATGAAGTTCAAATATGCTACTTTCTCTTCTACCAAATATATATGCATCAAAATATTTTTTTCATATTTGAGTAATGTTTTAAAAGAACTCCACTATTAGAGGGAAATGCTTTTCGATTTTTAATCTGAGGCTCGATTCTTTATTTGCATGAGTGCACCTTTAATTGGTTTTTGTTCTTGTCTCAAGGTTAGTGCCTTTTTTTCTAAAAATTTGGTACTATATTTTAACAATATATATTTTTATATATGTGTTGAAAAACAATGTAATCAATAGATACTGGATTTGCATGAGTATGTACGTCCATATTTAACTGCTATATTAAATGGAAAGTGAATATGATGGTTTCACATAATCAATAATGTGACATGTAGATTGGTTAAATATGTATGTACAACATTAATAAATGATAAATACTGCCTTTGATGAATATGGTAGGCATCCACTTTAATAGTATTAATGTAGGATCTGGTCTCCCATGCAGTGGGTGGACAGCATGCAGAGACCACAATCAATTATTTATTTTTAATTATTTAATTAAAATTTTAATAAGAAAATTGATGAATTATAATTTATTCTAATTAATTAATAATTGATTTAATTAACAATTGCGGATGTCCTCACAACATGGGAGAATATCGGCACACATGACTTTTGTCTCATGTAGAAGCACCTATGAGGGAGATCGTCACATCACATTTTAAGAAATAAATTTGGATTGTTTCAAATTAAAAATCAATTGGTTGAACTAGCTATAACTAACTAGTATCTTCATTTCATCTACAATTCAACCATTTTGTTGCTTTAAAACAAAAATCTAACAAAAAATCATATATTCATCTTACGTAATACTCCTTCTGTCCCAATTTAGATGACCCATTTAGGTTTCAGCACGGTATTTTAAGAGCTTTTAATTAGGAAGTTTAAGTGGAGAAAGAAAGAGTTGGTGGATGAATTAATAAGGAGAGAAAAATGAGAAGGAGAGAGAAAAAGTTGTTAGATAAATTAATGAAGAGAGATAAAAAACTATTAATTAATGCAATAAAGTGGGATTAGATGTCTCTTATTATTTCCTAATTTTTTGTCATATCGGTCATCTGAATTGTGGCAAACCGAAAAGGAAAGTGAGTCATTTGAATTGGGACGGAGAGAGTATTATTTATATCTCGCTTAAAGCAGCAATACATGATCCAAAGATGGTGGGATATGGACTTCAAAATTCAAACCATGTAATTTTACCAGTATATATATATATCATCCTCTTGCATTTTATTTTCTTTTGTGACAATTAGAAAGTTATATTGAAGTGTCACAATAGAAAGAAAACTAATATCAAGTAAAACTAATATGGAAAGGGGAAAACTGAAATGACGAATAGACAACCCCCCTCCGAAAAAAAAATTAATGACAACTAAAGTGACGTAAAGTGTGAAAATCCAAAAGATTAAATGAATTTTCCCAAATATAAGATATTTTACGTAACCTGTTTACAATCGGTTTTTACGTAAAAAAAAAAAAAACACTTGGGTTAGTCTTCCACGTCAATAAATCAGATGTCCAATAATTGATATATAATCAGCGGCGGATCTAGGGGGGTCGGGAGGGGGCGGCCGATCCCCCCACCTCCCACCTTCCAAACAACTATTTTTTTGATGTTATGAGAAGAGATGCATGGTTGATTGGTGTTAAAGATTTGGGTAACCTTTCTCGAAAGATTGTTGAAACTAAAAAGGATAGAATTTTTCTATTAGTTTATCGCTTGAATGAATTGGTATTGCTCTTATCTGTAGCTACTGCATCTGTTGAAAGAGTATTTTCTGCCAAGAAATTTGTCAAGACCGAGCTACGAAATAGGATGGGAAATTATTGGTTCAACGACAATTTGGTGACATACAATGAAAGGTCTATCTTCGCTACGGTTTCTAATGAAAGATTTTGAAACGTTTTCAAGCTATGAATATTCGTAGAAGTCAGTTGTCGCGGTCAACAGACGCTAGTACTACTTGAATTGTAATATATTATTTATTTTATTATAAAAAACATATTTGAGTATTATATTAAAAAAAAAATGGCCCCACAATTTTGTTTGTCTGGATCCGCCACTGAGTCAAAACAAAATAGTCATAAATTTATAAGTTATTTGAAACAAAACTTACAACATGTCTTGTAAGAACTTTGTTTCATTTTGTAAACAACAATACAGTTCCAACTAAAATAGCTGATACAATACCAGATAGCCAATAAGTTGAGTAATATACACGTTCGACAAACCTACGACATTACATAACCAAAACAATTTACAGAAGTCATAAAAGTGACCTAATTGGTATAATATGTACTCTTGTAATCGAAAAGTAATTAAACGTATTGTGTTAAATACATTATGTGCATTTGCTACCTTACTACATATCTAACCAAATAAAAGAACACTATAATAATAAATAAAAAAAACGAGGCACAATAATAATATGCTATTAATAAATAACAGTTCCATTATCCAAGAACTAGTATGCCCACTCGGGCATGCCTGCTTGCGCGACGCGTGGACGCAATATTTATAATATTCATAAGAGTATTTACTAGGCGCTATCATAAATAAATAATTTTTTTTTTCGTACACAAATATTAAGAAAAAATGGTATTTGAAATTCTATTTTTAATATATAACTAATTCACCTATAAATTTATAATCAAAATAATACAATCTTACTTTTTAAAAATTATCTATAAAGAGTTATAAAATGAGCCAACACATTTGCATTCACCTTAATTTTATTAAAAAAATATTGTAATTAGAAAATATGTAAATAAAAAACAAAAAACCTAATATATACTTATTTTCCTTTTAAAAAACACAAAAACAAAAGTAAAAAATAAATAAATAAAATTAATATAGGAAAAAATTAAATGTGTATTTAACATTAAGGATAAATAATATTTAAAAGACATTAAAGATAGAGAGAGAAAAAATAGTTTTAAATTTTTAATTCCCGTCACTTATATTTTCTAAATCCATTTTTTATGATTTTAAGATGCATATTCAATTTCTTTTTCATAAATTAGATTTGACAATTTTTATAAATAATTAAAAGAAGAAAAAAAATAGAAGAGAAGAGAGAGATTTGCCAGAAAAAAGAATAAAAGAAAGAAAAAAAAATTGGTGGAAAAAAATGACTGTCAAAATTATGTTATTTTGTATTATATAGATATAGATTGATTTTGCTCCTCTATTGTCCGTATTGTAGCTATGTTTGTTGATCGATTATACAATGCACTATTAGGGCGTGTTTGGTAGGCTATATTAAGAGGCTAAGATTAATTAATATTGGTTCAACAATATAAAACTAATGTTTGGTAGAGTGTATTAGTAAGCCCGAAGGCCCGCGTTTATTTCCCAACCCGTGTCTATTTTTTCGCATTCCACTATTTCTCTTCAGTGTATTAATCCTGCCTATTCCGTGAGATTAATTTTTGTTGATTCTACAGTAACATGTCTTTCTCTCTTCTCCCTCTCTCTTTCTCTCTTCTCGCGCCTCTTGGTCCCTCCGCCTTCTCTATGCCGCCACCACCCTCGCCCCCGGTCCCTAGGTCCCCTCTCGGTCCCTCCGTCTTCTCTGTGCCACCGCCGCCGCCCTCGCCCCTGGTCTCTAGGTCTTCTCCGAGCCGCCACCGCCTTCTATCTCTTCCTTCCCCTCTTTGCGTCACCGCCGCCCTGCAGCTCTCTTCTCTCCCCTTCTCTCTTCCAGGTTGCAATATTCTTCTCTCCCCTTCTCTCTTCCAGGTTGCAATATTCTTCTCTCCCCTTCTCTCTCTTCCTCCCCCCTCTCTTCCTCGGCCTCGCCGCCGCCCTCGCCCTTTATGCGTGTGTTCGATTTGAAGCTCGAATTGTTGGAAGTAATGTGTGTGTGTGTGTCGATTCTGTGTGTGTTGTGTGTTACAGCGGTGGGGAGCATTAGAGAGGGGGGGAAGC
>JAYDZE010416906.1:0-16692 GCA_034509125.1 Monilaria moniliformis | reverse complement strand
TACTACCATTTCTCAAGAGTTAAAAATATTAACTAATGAAGTTGACAAAAAAAAGTAGATAAAAATAATCACGTGTTTAGTATAAATTATGAGAATATTTAAAATTTATAAAATATCATAAAAGTGTTTGTAGTCCAATGGATAAGGTACAACACACCTTATCATTGGTCAAGGAATTAAATCCTATTAAGCCAAAATTAAAAGCATTTTTAATAAATGTTTAAAAAATTAAAAAACCGATTCCCGGCCGAACCGGCCAGTTTTTTCGATATGCACTGGTTCAATAGCTTGGTGGTTTTTATTACCGAATCAGACCAGACATCACACTGATTCGCGGACAAACCGGTCGAACCGGCCAGTCCGGACCAGAGTTTGGCAGTTGTGGGTGTAAATTTCTTCTGTGATTTGACAGAGTTTGGAAAGGAATGGTTTCGTAAAGAAGAAACGGTTCGTGGGAGGGTCAAAAGTTTTTTGTTGCTTTTGATATGCGAATTTGATGTACAAAAGTTTGGAAGCAGCGGTTAAAAACATTAATTTTATTTTTTGTATGATAATTACTTTTTATATGCATGTGATCATTTATTAAAATTAGATTTGTCGTACCATGGTAATAGTTATAGAATTATAGTTAATTTACAAAAAGATAATTTAGATAAAAGCCTAAAATTAGAAAGGAAAAAAATTATGAGCATAATATATAAATTTTAGAGTTGTTTTCTTACGCATCATTCATAGTTGTATTACAAAAAAAAGTATAGCGCATTAATAAATAAGAATTTTATTAGCAGGTCTCAGTGTACCTCAATAAAAGATATATATGCATTGGATTTAATTTGAAGATAAAATTGATATTCAATGAAAATACTATTTCCTCACATCATTTGTCATAAAATATACAAAATGTTATGAAAAATATAATCTCATTAAATACAAACTATTTTCGTTTTTATAAAATTGTGCTAAGTTATGGATAATATCAATTAAAATAATAAATTGTTAATATCTTAACAAAAATATTATAGGGGTCAATTTTCGGCATTGAAATAATGTCGTAACTCGTCGAGTGCCACATAGAATTGTAATTAAACTTAATAACAATAATACACTTAAAAATATCGTCATTTTAGCAACATTACATAAAAAAGTAAAATATGTATCCATATTCTATATATATATTTGTAATATTTTAATTAATTTAAAATTAAACAATATATAAAAATTTATCATATATGTGCAAATATTATGACATACTTGTGATGTAACTAAAATTATGTCACCATAAAATAATTTTAGTGTAGTGACAACTGATAAGCGAGGCCCGCAACTTCGAGATCCAAATGATATGACTAATTTACTGAAACAACACCTAATTAAAGATCGTAGAAAGATTATTATAACAAAAGGAAATCATGACGATTTGAGGTCATCAGTTGATGAAATGTCCACTGATGCACCAGAAATAAAGTGCAGATTTCGACATATAGTCGAGAAATACTATCATATATGTCACTACATAATATACATGTATTGTATGTATAATACGCGTATACATGTGTAATATATATATATATATATATTATTAATTGAAGTATTACAATACATATAAACAAAACCACTGCACCATTCTCAAATAGAACTATTATACCACCACATATCCTCGACCACATATTTTGGTGATGGAGTTTAATTATTTCCCTTTTATTGTTTTTCATTATAAATTAACCTAATATTTTATTTTCTCGACATATACTTACTCGGTGCTTGTACTTTTAAATTTGTGTATCCATTAATATATATTGTATGTGGCAATCCTGATTAATATATACTCATTTAATTATCCTATCTTAGTTTTTTGTTATAATAATGTTAAATATGTTCGACTATAGTCTTTATAGAGATATAGCGTAATAACGTTAATACTGTTTTTTTATTCAACTATGATCCAATCCAAATCTTTTATTAATTTAATAATAAATTACTTACATATATGTTTAAGAATATATGTCATTATAAAAACATACATATATAAGGATAAGATCATGTAGAAGTTTTTCTCCCCTTGTAATATAAATAATAGCTATGCTTCTTAATATATATATATATATATGTATAATAATAATAATAACAATAACATATGCTTCTTTTTCTATGTGATAGTGCTTAATATTTTTTAATAATAACCATAAATCATATAAAAAATCAATAATCCGAATTAATTTCTATTTGCTGCGGTGGAAAAAGTTGTGTGTATAATACTGACTTTATTTCTCTTTAATTTCAAATTCTTTGACAAGGATGCTCGGCATGTGTAAGAAAATTTTCCAGTCTTGCACAGTCATATTAAGTGGCAGCTCTCAGTGCTCCGCGCTGATGAACTAGTATAAAAAAAACTACAAAAAAAAACTGAAAAACTAAATTGTCTGTTATTATAATGTATTCAAAGTAACTAAACTTAGCGAAATGATCGATTTTTTTTTTTTACCCCAGCTTTATTAAACCGTTTGTTTATACTTTCACCTATATATATATAATATATATATATGCCCTAAATGATGTCCTAAACTCCTAATTAATTACATGCCTTCAATTAAAACACGTTGAAAAAACTAAATCTTTCGATTATTTGTTGGATATTTAGTGATAGGGATTACGTAGAAACCTTTTTTTCAGTAAAATTATAAATCATGCTTGTTTATATATGTTGAAGATATTATATATATGATGATGTTATCGATTCCTATATGATTTTATGATAATGAAGTATATCTCAGTTGATAAGACGTTTTCTCTTCAATTAATAGGTTGGGAATTTGAGTCACTCAATGTGTGTGAGTTTGATTGTGTGTGAATTCTAACTTAAAAAAAAAAAAAAGAAACCCTATCCGTTTGGTATCGCGGAATTTGGGGCTTGGATTTGGAATTGGAGCTTTAAATTTCAAATTCATTGTTTGATACTATAAAAATATTTAAATTTGAAATTGAATCCAATTTCAAATCCCCCCAATTTTACAATTTGAATAATATAGCTAAAATAAAAATTTAGAAATCTAAATAAATATAAAATTGAATACATTTTGAACACACACTACACACACTACACACACAACACACATAATACACATTGCATACTACACACACACACTTCACACAATACACATATTGCATACAATACATACACAAGACACCCACAGTGCACACAATACACACACAACAAACACACATCACACACGACAAAATCACACACACATTATGCGCAATACACGCACAAAACACATAACAAAAACACACGACACACACAGACACAACACAAACAATTGCACACATAATTCAAAATATATAGAAAAATAATATAGTATTACATAATATATATTATATATATATATATATTTAATTTATGATTTGTCAAACAAAGGATTTGGAATTGAAATAGAATACCATAACTTCAAATTAAATTTCATATAATTATAATTACAAAGCAATTCCAAATTCATTTCATCAAACGTAATCTAAAATACTTTTTATGAAAATTATAAATCTCATATATAAAAGTCTATATTGGTTTCTGATTCCTAAAAAAGGTAAAAGTATCTATTTGATTATTCTATATATATAGGTATGTAGTCATGCATAAATTTACCATATCCCTGATGCAGCAAGTATTAGCATCCTTTGGAGCTGAAAATGATTAAGAAATGGATGCACGCACATTATTGGTTAAAGAATATCAGTATTTGATTCGGATAATAAATGGATAAAATATTCAGACTACCTTAGATATAGGGATGTAAAACGTAATAATTTTTTTTATGAATTATCTCTCATCAACGGAAAATTCAACGGTGAGTTAGGAATTGCAAGCTCCAAAATTTCGATAAAACAAATCAATATAACATTCCAAAGAAGAAGGGTTATGTTTTTTATTTTATTTTTGTTACATGATATATATATATATATATATAGCTTATATCTATTACTACTAAGTATGCATCTATAAACTTTAAATAATTTTCTTATTGTCAAAGCTTGTATCACGAATTAATTTTTCCCCATCCTAAATCATTGTGATAATGCATCATTATGTTTCTTTATTAGATTTTGTGCATATTTGTAAAATTAGTAAATGAACAATATCTTAGAGCAATATGATTTGTAAAACAGTTAATTAAAAATAAATAATAGATGACATCATCAATCATTCTAAAACAATGAGAAAAAATGGTGAATCAATCCTAAGTGTATACAATTAATTAATATGATGAGAGATAAACTTGATTAGTAGAGTTGTGCAACTATGATATTGACGATTTGATTGGAAGAGAAGTTGGTAAATTAAATTTAGTAAAGCTACCTAACAATAGACATGGGCTGGCAATGCATGTGATATAAGAGCCTAACTTATGATCCTCATGAATGGCCTATCCTTTTCTCCCATATTGATCCACAAATATTTGTTTTAGGGACCACTGCCCTGCCACTGCCACTCCACGTAAACATCAACAAAATTTTGTATTTTGTTCAAAATTAAACGTGGCATGTACTTAAGGGGCCACGTAGTCAAGAGGAGTGCCCCCTATCTAAGCGCCATACTTACTATTTAGAGAAGTTTATAGGGTGTACAACATCAAACTTTCCATGCTTTATTATTTTCAACCAAATTCAGTCGTACCATTCTCTATTTTCTTTGTCACAGGTATATAGGGTTATTTCAAACGATAATATCATTTATTAAATAGAATCTTAAATTACAAAATCCATGACCTAAATGACCCCTTAATCTTATCATACCAAACAACGATATCATCTAAACTTTTTACTAAACATGCATGTTCATTATTTCGATAGGTAAAATATATATGATATGTTGTAAAAATTGAATATAGAGAGTGAAGGAGACCATCTAATTCGGTTTTTATGTCTTATTTAGTGTATAACTATTAAATTTATTATTTTAACACTTATTATCCTAAACTAAATTTGATTTTAACATAGTCGTTCCTAATTATAATTTATTAACAACAAATTACTTCAAAACATCCTTATTGTGAAAATTAAATATCTAATAATCAATTATTAACTAAGAATTTTATAACTTTAATACTAAAGGAGTTATAATCTCTAATTGTGTATACATTATACTAAATAACTATGTAATATTAAACAAAAGCAAAAAAATTGAAATTAAAGAAAAAATTAAATACAGTAATAAATTTGATATGGGTCAAAAAGTGAGACACAACGTGTACGTGATGATCTAAATTTATGTGGACCTGATGGGGAAAAAGGAAGTTCGTGAATGATTAGTCTCAACCTTTTTTGAGTAATCGCCTAACCTGAAACAAAATAGCTTTTTGTAAATACGGCTATAGAGTACTTGATTACTAATTATGTTGCGTAATGACCTCTGATTTTATTAATTGATTTGGAAGACTCAACAAGGCTAGCTTCATTAGGTGTTTTAAATAACAAATATTGAACCCTAGTGATTAATTAGGATAAAACTGTGAGTGATCAAATTAAATTCAAGTATTTTGGGTTAAAATGAGTGACGTGTATGAATCTTATAATAATCAAAATAAATCTAGCTCAATTAATAAAATTGAGATACTGCAAGAATCTTTTTAGCGATCTTTGAATTCAATTTTATCTATGTGCATGTGATTTTGCACCTTTTGTGATGTAATAATTAATCCTATCAGTATACAATGTAATATCTTAATTGATATTATACATATATGCTACATATAATTCTAAAAAAAATAAAGTCAAGCGAACGTAATTTCATTTAAAAAGAAAACAAAAAAACAAAAGTCATTGATATTTCCAATGTTAAGAGAATTTATGCCGGAAAACGATGTGATTTGTCGTAAAGTGTGTCGATATCATAATTTGATCTTTTATTTAACTATTTGTAAATCGACCAATTTTTAGTGAAATCAGATTTTTCCACAAAATTACTAAAATTGGCATCAAAATACATAAACTTCAATGCATTAGGAATTTTTCACGAATTCAAACTCCGACCAGATCAAAACTAATGTGGCACCGAAAATTGACAATGTGCCACTGCAATAGATGAAGTGGCGAGTTCAATAATAAAAACGACAACGAAATTGAACTCGCCACGACGTTTATTCCGATGGCACGTCGTCAAATTTCGACACCATGTCATTTTCGTCTCGACAATTTGAATTCATAGAATATTTTGAAATACACTGAAGTTTATATATTTAAACATCAATTTAATAGATTATGGGAAAAAAAAACCCAATAATAATGGGTGGATTTACAATCACTCAACCCTCCATAAAAAAGCCATCTTAATTAAAATATAATCCATCCAATAGAATATTTCATTTCCTAAAAAAAAGAGATATAATATAATATTCCATTATTAGTATATTACCAAACAAGAAATATCATACAGAAAGTCATTCTATAATAAAATAAATATTCCATTATTATTATATATGTTTTGTAAATACATATATAGTGAATATATTTATGACGAAAATGGGTACTAAAATAATAAAAATTGTGACAAAAGGAATTACTAAATATAAGATTTTATATAAAATAAAATGATTTGGGGTGGTGAAAAAGGTTAGATGTTGGGAAAAGAAAAGGTCATGGTATTGTTATGTTTCTGAAAACATATTCCAAGATTATAATATGCATTTATGTTCATTAATTATAGCCATAAAATTAGGGTAAGGTCTATAGAAAGGCCTATGTTCAAAACAAGGGGAGAAGATGGAAGTTACCGACCACACTTTGAAACTCATATATATTCATCGCCCACGTAGGGACTCTATTTATTTGGGAAAGCCACACCACTAATATTATCAATTTTAATCCACTTTTGACAACTTGGAATGTAGGGGCTCATCCTCTTCTTTTTATATTTATTTTCCATTATCACTATGGGAATAAATCGAATAATATGAAATTAACGATCCATTTTTCCATATATAAAAAACGTAAGGACATGATTATGAAATGTAATTCAATTAGTAAGAGGTGATGAAGCTTAAAATTAAAATTTTCATTTCCCCCAACTATTTTAATTTTTCTTTTTTTATTTTCAAATAGACAAATCAATATTGCACATGGCCTTCTATAATTATGTTAACTTTTTGACCTATTAATCTCCGAAATGGAAAGGCAACTTTTCTCAAATAAATTGTCCACATGGGTGTGATCGTAAAATTCCTAGTAGTACTACGAGTTCGGTGGGTTCGATTAAATCTTGTAATCTGTTTTTGTATTTGTCTATAAAGATAGTAAGAACTAAAATGAACAACAGATTTAGACCATTCAAAAACATATTATGAAATTATAAAAAGATGGGAATGAGGATGCAACTCGATCTCTTATTTTTACGTTGGGTGTGATTTATATATGAATATTACTAGACTAACAATTTTATTAAAGAAATTTGCTATATGGATATAACTTTTCGACGATATATAGATTGATCTCGAGCTAATTCCAAGCAAAAATTTAAAATAAAGCACATTTTTTGGAGCATCCATTCTGATTAAATTTCAATCATAGTTAATAAATCTTAATTAAAAATTAACAAATTTTAAATAAATATCGATGAATTCTAATTGAATCATGCACAGTTGGAAGACCAAATCTGACCAAGTCTCGTTGTAAAGTGCAATTCTTTATTCCTATGAATGCAATAACTTTTTTGTAAAAAAAGAAAGACTCGTGTCTAAGTTTTACCACGTTGGTGTCTAAAAAGGTCCGAGTCCTTAGTTGTTACCTTACCATAGACTTTACCTAATATGAAATTTGCTTAACATACCAATTGGCCCAACTACAAGCACAACCAGTAAATGCCAAAATGAAGCTGTTTGAATTATCCAATCATAATGAAGCTAATCTGATTACCAAATCTCTCGCACCTGCCCCCTCTATTATGTGAATTAATAGCTTCAATATCTAAATCAGTGTAGAGACGATAGAATTAAATAGCAATTATTAGTGGTCTTCACATATGTAGGTCGATCATATTTCAATTTCGCAGTTGGTGATCAGGTGCAGTGCATAATGCACTGTGGCCACAACATGGCTAAGATTAATGTTGTGGCATTAATACACACTATATGCATAATGCCCTCGTAATTTTGTGCAATGCTCTCTTTCTTGTGTTGTATAAAAAAAGTTAATTCTTTTCGGAATTTAACCTGATTTTGGTTTTTGACACGTTTTATAAAGTTATTGAAATAATAATATTATATTTTAATTTATTTAATTTGTGGCACAAGGGATATGCTCAATTTTTACCACGATTGGAAATATGAGATGGTGTGATTTTTTCCTACACTGAAAGAAAAAACCGGACGTGTACCCGTTACACTAAATTTATGGAATGACGTGATATGCATATTCATGTCGAAATTAGATCGTCTGAGTGTATTGAGCCTGTCAATTTTGCAACAAATTAATGGTGTTATTATTGTAATTATTTGTAAAAACATGTTGAAAATCAAAGTGGGGTAAAAAATTGTGAAATTTTGAGCAATTAAAAATTGAATTCTCTTACAATATGATCCATCAATTATTGTTTAAAAAATTATTGTGTTTACTATAAGTTTGCATTTGAAGTTTTTCGGCAGAAGTCATTAATCAATCCGGGTCCTAACAAAATTAATTATGGCCAATCATGGTAGTATTAGTTTATTTATTTTGGTAACAACTGTACTAGTAGTCGATGTTCATTTAATAGGTCGTCGAATTACGGTATTTGAATTGTACCATAGAAAGTGGTTTCAGTTTTCATTTTTTGAAAGCACCTATTACTGATAAATTCCACAGGTTTCTATTTTTACAGCTATCAATTGTTATTCATAGATACACTTTGTTAATTCGACTTAAAAATAATTAATTTGAATTTGAAAATACACAATGATTATGTGATCACTCTAAAAAACATGTTAGGTTGTTGAAATGGATAGAGACATGCTTATAATCTATATTTTGCTTTTCATATTTAATGGCAATTTCAGAATAACGGGATCGAAATCAGGTTTTAATTAACTATCCATTATTTTATAACAATTGATTGATTGCTACAAACATCTAAGGGTAAAAGTTTTATGGTGTTTTGGTTGTTTATGTTACATATTATAAGTCATCTCACATTTTTCAGAATTTACTTTAAATTATTTAAGAAAATGTATTTTAAATACAAAATTCTGGCGACCTACAGCCCCACCAAATGAGGAATTGTAGAATTGGGCCAAGTAATTAATTTAAAAGGCCCATAATTATGTGAGCATGCTAGTAGCATAGTTGGGCTAATGTATTTTCCAGCCCATTATCATAAAAGAATCACTGTGTGATTCTATTCATAATTTCGATTTCAAATATATGACAAAAATATTCATAAATTTACAAAATCATCCCTAAGTCCCGGCAATGGAGAAACAAAAAACAAAACAATGCAGCTAGACGATGAGACTATATTGGCTATGATCTACTTGTGGTTCTCGTCGTTGCAGTGAATGGCAATGAAGTCTGACTCCTTGTAGCAGCCCGTTAAGTGTTACAAATTCATGTCATCATCTAATCAATAAAAAATACAGACAAGAATAAGATTTAGATTTATAATCGATATTGCGAGTTGAGCAAATAATTATACAACAATATAAATACTTACTTATTGTGTAATTAGTTTCAATGGTTTAATCGTATCCTAGCATCATGCAGGTGAATACACTACTTTTGCTATCCACGTGTATGCAAATTTGATACCGGGACAATTTATGATTATTAATTCAATCAGAGAAAGGAAGGAAATCTTTGATTGAACATACGTATTATTTTGTTTGACAAAAAAATTGTTCTTATGTTCTAAACGTTCTAAACTGCTTCAACTATTCTAAACTATTGTACATTTCTCTACAATAGAGAAATATATATATTAATTTCTCCTTGGGACCAAGGCCCATGAGTTTATATTATTTTGTCTCCATTAATTAATTAACGGTTCAACTTTAATTAATTAAAGCTTAATATTATAATCTAGTCCTTATATCTTTTAATCTCTCAGTTGTACTAGTATTAGATATAATACGAGTTCCAATTTTGTACCCTTGAGCGGATCAATAATACACATAAAGTGTAACCCTCCAGACCCCCATTATCGAATATGGTCTAATCAAAGTATGCACAAAACTCCTCTATTGTGTTGTGCAGCGAACTCGATATATGAAAGACGTTTACGCATATTCAATAAAATAGCCTTTATATGAAATTTATGTAATGTCTCTTCATTCACGAACCACTCGATTGATCGTAAGATTTGTCATGTATCCATTCAAATGGCTCAATCACTTTATATTATATTTATTATATGACACATTCGATCATATTCAATTACTTTAATTAAATATATCCTTGCACTGACCAATGACTTAATGGTTAAATGATATAAAGATATTGAGTGTTCTCTCGAATTTTCAATCGAGGAATAAATATCATTCTTGGCTCAAGTACTATTTTCATTTGTCTCAATCCAACTCTCAATCCAACACAAGTTTGTGTCAAGTGTAGTACAAGGTCAAAGCACACTGCTCAAAAACAAAAAATGAGCAATGACCTTAGGTCAAAGGACTATCACATATTCCACATACTAATAAACCGTAAACACTAAACAAACGTTTTAATAACAGTGTATACCAATACTCTCCAAAGTATCAATGTGTCCGTCACAGATATCAAATGTCACACTTGTGAGAGCCTCCTCTACATTCTCTAAGCATGTAATGCAGACCACACCACATGCCAACCTATGACATACAATTAATATTCCATTTTTATGATCGTTGGTTATAGAATTACACTATACCATCTATGTCTCAGACCACTTATTACAGTCGTAATTCAATGAAACAAATATAGGAATAATAACAAACGAACCAAGTAATTATTCCAACAAATGCACAAAACCCATAGAAAATCATTTTTTTATAGAATGTGATCAAGTAAGGATGTTTCAATACAGGTTGCTTCTATGACATACAAGTTTTAAACTCATATTGATTCAAAGTCATCTACTAACACTTCTAATATCTAAACACTCAAATTGCTTGTTGTGCTTTGTTGTACATTCGATTTTGGCGAAATGATCAGCCAAATTATCAACACTGAGTACTATTTATAATTTCACTTCAGCGTTTTCTATAAATTTTATGTTCGTAACTCTTGGCATTAGTGGTTTAATTAGCAATAGTACTCTAAAATTATTTCAACTTACTACACCATCATTAAGGACAAAACATGTCTAGATTGGGATTTATAGTCATCATGGTCTGCTTGAAAACTAACACTAGTATACCAGTAACTGATAACTGTGGTTGCCCACCATAGACCAAGTATTATTCTTTAGGTCTTCCAAGTTACTTAAGAATAGTTTTGACAGTTTTTCAAAGTTTTCCAACAGGATTTCACTTAAATTTGTTTATCATGCTAAGCGCATAACCCATATCTAACCTAATACATGTCATGACATACATAATAGATCACATAGTCGAATCTCTTAACCATCTCTTCCTTACAAAAGACAGCACCTGCAATACTCATCTCTTAACCATCTCTTCCTTACACTATTCATAAGTCCTATATTTAAAACTTTTATTCATTTCTTATATATTTATTACATTTTGTAATTAAATTGATTTCTGAATTAATAAAATAGGCTAAATTCATTAAACAAAGAAAAATTACATAATTTAAAATTCCTAATATTACATAATTTAAAATTTCCTAATTTAAAAATAAAAAATCACATAATTTAAAAATCCTAAAATTACATTATTAAAATTCCTAATTTAAAACACGAAAATTACATGATTTAAAAATCATAATCCTTCGGCAACATACCTAAATCCTTCTGTAGATTGTTGATCAATCTCCAGTGCATGTTTAATTATTCAGGCGTCATAGCAATAATATATTTGGAATATGTCTTCGCCAACAAGTTGTACATTAGCGTTTTGTTGGCCGCCACCATCGCCTACGGATCCGCACTGCTCAAAGCCGGCGCTTTTCCCCTTCTCTTCGCTGCCTTTGTTCCAATCGGACGGATGCGACCTTCCCGACGCCTCCGAGCTCGCGCCTTCGGATCTTTCGCCACCCCTCATGGAGTAGTGGCTGCTCGAGGTGTGCTTCGTGTGCTTCAGCGCCGAATCGAGGCCACCCGCCCACTTTTCGATGCTTCAGACCTTGTTCCAAGTGGCGATGTACTTGAATGGTCTACCAATGTCATTTTGGTTGACCTGCACGGTGGCTTTTAGAATATCCACCTCGCTCGCGCCGCTTGGCCAATCCCTCTCAAGTTGTTGTAGATAGCGCATAACTTGGATATTTCCAGACTAACTCAGTCGAAATGAATCCGGATCATCTTCTAAGTGTGCTCCGGGACGCCCTTTGGTCGGCTGCCGTTGTATGCAGCGGCAACCCTTTTCCCAAAAAACTTTGGATTTTTGTTGGTTGCCGACGATGGGATCCTCGCTAGTGTCGACATACACCTCGAAGATCCGTTTTGTTTCCTCCAAGGTGTATGTCGCTCGAACTTCGTGGCCCTTCGGCTGCTCGGACAGTTGGATGTTGTCCAACTGTTGCGTGGGGATCTCGTGGTGGGTAGGGAGCTCGTGCTAGGTGAGGAGGTCGTGGGGGTTGGTTGCGGACTGAGCAGAGTCTGGCGTGTATGCCCCGTAGGTCTCATGCACGAACCAATTGCGCCATTGAGGTTGGTTGTCGTCGCCGGATATTTTTGCACTTGAAAATTAGAAGAATGTGATGAAGAAGATGAAGTTGGGAGAGAAATAGATGGAATAGGTGTGGAAAATGAAGTGGGGGAATGGGGTATTTATAAGAGTGTGTATGGATTAATATATACATATATATATATATATATAAGTAGCCATTTTTTCAGTTGGGAAAAAAACTTTTTTTTTATTTTTTTGAAATTTTTTCTAATTTATGCAGAATTAAAAAAATAAAAAAATATTAAAACTGTCAAAAACTCGCCCACTCGCAAGGGGGGGCGAGACGCGCGCTCCCCATTGGAGGCGGAGGCGAGGGGCGCGTGGCAGGAGGTCCGACCTCTTTCCCTCTGCCTCGCGACACCCGTCTCGCCCGAGGCGCTGCAGCGCGGCCCGCGAGCGTCCCATTCTGCCGAGACGGGACGCACCATCTCCACTGTGAATGCCCTTAGGAGGATAAATTTGTAAATTTATTAATGATTTTATTATATTTTTAACATAAGGGCTATAGTAAGGACAATAAGAGGTATGACTAGAATTATTCTTTGGAAATACCTACCAAACTAAAATATAATACTTTTTAAAATATCATGTTTGGTGGGATGTATTGAAATATTTGTAATATATAATTATTATTTTGTATGATGTATTATAATTAAATATATCTTAATATTTGTTGTAATGAAGATTTATAGGTACTATCTATTAGGAGGTATGCAAAATCATATATTTCAGTGTAATATTTTTAGTTTTTGATTTATAAAGAGTCGTATATTTTGTACCAAACAAAATATTAGGATATCACAATTATATTATACAATATAATCACCCGTATTGAATGAATCCTACATATATGTATGTATAATATGTGTATATATTTCAAATTCAACATTGCAGAAAAAGACTTATTATATGCAAAACACGTTCTAAAACCTTTAGACTTAATTTTTTTATTTCACTAAGTCCTTGTACATTTTTTCTATTTCAATATATCCATGTACTTGTACATTTGATATGCTCAAAGAATTAGTTAACATAATTAATGAATTTAATTGACTTTCTGTTAAGTCATCCAATATTTTTTAATTAAATACTATTTTATATCCTAATTGGAAACTTCAAAAATTCTACGATGCTTATTCGCATAGTCACTGGCGCTGGTTGTCTCATTTGGACCTCTAATTTGTGTAAGACTCTTCCACAAACTTGTCTATTTCTTTAATTCCGCTTCTCACGTTTCTACGTTGCACAGGAAAAATATGCTTCTATAAGAGTTCATCATTGTCCCCTATGTGCCGAAGTATGGGATAAAAGTGAAGCTTACGTTCATCAATTATAACTTATAATTAGGTTTGCTATGTATCAGATTTTGCTTATTGCAATTCTAGTGTTTAATTTGGATGGAATCATATTTATTTATCATTTAGAGATAGGTTGGAAATCGTTCTATCGTGATCTACAAAGTATGAAACAGAAGTCGCTCGGAACATTTGAATTTTCTACTTTTTTTTTCCTCTTAATTTACATTTAAACCTGAACTATAAAAAATAGGCATATTTTTTAAGTGGCAAAGAAAGTTAATCCAAAATGAATGTTCGATATATTGAACATTCAAAGCGGTACATATGTATATTTTTTAAGTGACAGAAAGTTAATCCAAATTGAGTTTCTAATTATTAGATATTCCGTATCATAATCATTACATTTGCAAATGAGTTAGGCAGAGATTATTTTTACTTTTACACACGATACTTTTTCATATTTTCTTTATGTAACTAATTATAAGGGGTAGCCAAACTCCAAAAATTCCAAAAAGAATGGTATTATTATAATGAAGGTTGCTATGGGTAGTGAAACTAAAATTTGAAAAGTGGTGTGCCCCACGTGTTAGCCGGGTGGTGCATCATTCCGCGGACGCGTATCTCAGCATGCACACCGTGAGCGCATGCGGTGTATGTACCTATGTGTAGCTGGGCGATGCGCGCGCCACAATTTCTATTTTTTATTTTTTTATTTAATTTCTGTTTCTTATCTTGTTTTATTGTTTTAATATTTTTTTTTATCTATTTTCCACCGATGAAAATTATAATTTTATTTCAATTTTGTAGTATACAATTGTTGCTTTTTTATTTTTTATTTTATATTTTATATTTTTATTTTCATTTTCAAACGGCTATATTTCTAATTTCCTTTGTATATACGATTTCAATCTCATATCCACTTAAGCACCTCAAATTCTCACTTTTATTTTTCATTTTTATCATTTCCAAAAATCTTGTTTTATTAATATGAGTGGCTTCCAAATTGGTTTGATTCCCATGAGCTAAATTCAGGTTCACAATACAATTCATATTTAAATTAACATGTTGAGTGTATTTTTATGTGTATTTTCATTTCGTATTTAAATTAAATATTATGTGTTGTAGCAATTTCAAGTTTATATTATCATCAATTTCATTTTTGTTATTTTTTATTTTCCCACAAAATTAAATTTAGTTACATATTATTAATTTCAGAAACAATTTATTTATTTAATTAATTTATTTTTGTTGAAATGAAATTATAAATAAAAAATAAGATAAATAAATTATATATATATATAGGGGTGCATTAGGCTAAGAACACACTTATACTATTTAACTAAGAACAAATCTCGAGCATTGAATTACACCAATGGACAGTCCATATTATAACATCCACATCAGGATTGCAGCAGTAGACGAATAGCATTACAAGATTATTTTTGTCTTGGGCGAAATTTTTTAGCGGGAGTTTGATATGATAATGTCCGAAAAATTAGGCACGATTGAACTACCAAATCTACACCCCATTACATCAAGTAATCTACACCATATCAATGGAAATATTTGATTTTTGCATTATTTAATATTTGTTTCCCAGAATGTCATGAATACTTGTGCTTTAATATTTGTTGTATAGGACGACATAGAATTATTTTTATTAATGTTAATGTTGTCTAAAAATAATGATTATTAATCTGATAAGTAATGATGTGTAATTAATACTAGTTTATTATTGATAATGATGTTGTTTACTGTTAGTATTTCTGATTTGTATTAGACGTGATGTTTCTGGCTAACCTTTTATTATGATCTGCATTATGGCTTAGTGCAAATCATTCTCCTATCATTGGTAATGATGTTGTTTACTGTCAATAATGCTGATTTTGTATTAGATGTGATGCTTCTGTCATAAGTTTATTTTTATTAATGCTAATGTATTCTAATTGTACAAAAAAATAAATCAACGATCCTACGATTTTAGAATTTTTTTTGAAAATCATGGGATTTAAGGAGATCCCATGATTTTCCTTAAATTGTAGGATTTAAGGAGATATCATGATTTTTGCATTTTTTTTTTGTAAATCGTGGGATCATGGAATTTTTTTATGCACGTGACTGATTATCTTCCCTCCGATCCTAAAAATATGTGGATACGATTAGTTTTTAGTTCTGCCCAAAAAACTAAGTTTTCATTTGATTACAACTTAATATATATATATATATATATATATATATAGGGGTCCGTTAAAATAAGAACACTCCTTAGATGCATAACTAATAACTAATATACACCCTAGGATCTGAAATTGGACGGACTAGATTGTAGGAAAAATATATCATTATTGTTTTATACAAACATCATTAAAGGGCATAACTGTATAATAAAAATCCCACGATTTTAGAAAAAATCCGAAAATCATGGGATCTCCTTAAATTCCACGATTTGCGAAAAAAATCCTACAATGTAGATATCATTATATGTGTAGAATTCTATCATTAATTTAACATATATATATCAATCAAATCTTTTCCATAAACGTGCATTATCAGAATAAAATAAGTATCATTATCGGCATAAAAAGTTATCATTAATCGTAAACGAATGCATC
>JAYDZE010416795.1:0-16696 GCA_034509125.1 Monilaria moniliformis | reverse complement strand
TCGGTTATAACCGATCGGTTAGTGGACTAACCGAATCTTATTCGGTTCCGGTTCCGGTTATGCATTCGGGCATATTTCTTAATCGGTTAACCGATGGTTCGGTTCGGTTACTAACCGAACCGACCGAATTACCAGGCCTAGTGATGTGCATTTTTCTCCATAACAACTTTCAGGTTGTCAGCATAACAAAAGATCATGCCACATAACGATATGCAAAATATATCTATAAATTCAAAATTGGGTGAATATTTTAGCAATTAACCAAGTATATATATAATTAGGTCCGAAGTTGGGGTTTATGTTTGAAATTGCTAAATTAGCTTCAAATATTCATCTTTACCCAGCCACATGATGTAAATGTTACCGTTTTTCTTTTTAATGATATATGTTTTCAATATCAAAATTAGCTTTCCAATTAGTTCAAAGTACATTATTTGAAATTTAGTTTATATCTTAAAATAGGTAGCTCTACATCTTAATAGGTTATTAGCTATGCTTGGTAATAGCTATACACTGGTGCATATTTATGTGAAACTTAGCTACTAGCATTTTACATAAAATAATGTAACACCACACCTTGTGATGTCTATCTACAATTTTGATTAACTATATATTAATAATGCAAACTCTTTTGTTGTCGACATTCCTATTTGGGAAAAATAGTTCAGTAATTACCGAACTCTTATTGCTGTGGCTGTGTATTTGAAATGAATATGATAGAAAGACAAATTAATGATTAACTCAAAATATTTAATCCCATACCAAATTTCATAACTTGTTAGTTTCTATAGGTGGTTTGGTTTATTTGTCACTTAAAATGTCGTAGATTTTGACATATTCATCAAAACTAGTATGTAATGTTATACTTCTCCCAAAATCGATCAAAATGTCGTAGATTTTGAACGTAACAGGGATCAAAATCGATCATTATCTCCCAAAACAGAGTTTAACGAGAAGTTTCGAATTTCAATTCAATATTAAAAATATCCATTCAGACATCCTCAAAGAATATTAATCATAAATTTAACACTGAGCTTTGAATCCTTTAAATTCAATACAAGTCAGAATATATCCCACAAGCTTAGCAATTCAGATATTCATATGGTCAATTATGACATTATATCAAAGAACTTATCCATGCTTTATCAGATTAACAACTCCGAATATTTTGATAAAGGTCAAGCAACTTCAAGTCATTTTTCACAGCAGCAGAAGGGGACGAGCATTTATCATACGGTGTATTACACTTACTACATCTACCTACTTTCATGAACGCATCTCAGGCAACAATATGGCGACATAATTCAAAGGAAAAGGCTCATTCTCTCCTGCTACTACTGGCATTATAATCTTTTATCATAGGCAATCATTCATGAGCTCAATCACAGGTCCAACCAGAAACACACCTAATCAATTGAAAGAATTGAAATGGACATATTATCAACTGACCTTTTGAGAATAGCAACAGAAACGAGGACCCTCCTTTCTTGAAGCCAAATCCTGAGAGAGTGCTGAAGAAATTGTACTGATGTGAAGCTTGTGCACTCAAAAACATGTTGTTTGATTCACAACGCAAAAGATATGAAACACACTTATTAGCTCAAAGTTTGATAGCCTAGCCCTTGTACCCCATCTCTTCTAGTATCATTTCTATTCATAAAAGAAGGCATCCAAGGAAACATTTTTACGAGTTCCTTGCTTATTGTATTTGGATTTCTTCGTCTCTCATCATTTATTCCGAACTTTGCTCTTTCTATAGCTTCCATGATATCTTCCCTCGATACACTTCCGGCCCCTGCAAATTCAACCAAAAACAAGGTCCTGATAAAATAACAAAAAACAAAAAGTGTTCAAACTGAACATGAAGAGTGACAACCAAGGAAGCCTCAATAAAACAAATAAGTAGGATATTTTAACGCTCGATAAAACTGATCAAACCTCTGCGAGCAGCAAGGAGGGCAGCCTCGTTGACAATGTTTGCCAGATCAGCCCCAACAAAGCCTTGGGTAAGGGATGCAACTAGGTTGCAAATAAGGCCCAAGTCTTCCTCAAGAGGAACTCCTCTAAGATGTATAGCCAAAATCTTTTTCCTCCCTTCTTCATCTGGTTCTCCAACGTATACTTTTCTGGAGAACCGGCCAGGTCGACACAAAGCTGGATCCAAGGCTTCTGGTCTATTTGTAGCAGCAATAACAACCACATTTATGTTTGAGTCAAAGCCATCCATTTCTGTCAGCAACTAGAAATGTAACAACGATAATTAAGGGAGAATCAACATTAATGTGAAAAGAAACTTCGAATGAAAAACACATGCTAATAAATTCTTATGGCTCATTTCCAGTTGAAGTTCTGATACTTCCACATTCATCATATTCCATCCTACTATTTAGCAACTTCAATGAAGGAATTTGTGATTTCACTTTCTACCACTTGGAAAGAGTTTCAAGTTGGTTTTGTGCAAAACAGAGGCATGAGGCTTACATCAAATAAGTTCCTCCCACTACCTTTCATAATCTCACTTACAATTGTCAATGACCATGTAACATTTCATGTTTACATCAGCAATCTTCAACCAGAGATTAATTTTTTATAATTTCCATGATGGTTATTACTATATTTGAAAAAAATACTAATGATATGCATCACATATTATAGCAACAATCTAGAATATCTTAGATACGCGCATGGACAAGCACAAACTATAGGTAAAGCACAATTAACCAACTTGACTCACAAAGTTAGCACTTTTACTGTTAACAACTTGGAATGAGTCTATAGTTGGTTCATAATACCGGGGGTGGGGCTTCTACATCAAAAAAAGTCCATATCTTTTTTATGTTAAATATGCCATGAGTTTTGGGATTACATAGCAGCTTCATATTATCTCATGTATATATATCCAGAATCTTCAATCAACAATAAATAATTCAGCTGTCATAATTTCCATAAAATAGTGCTTATTGCAATGTTATACTAAATATGCACCGTATGTTGGCTTACACATTACCTTCATTGCAATATGCCTGACAACATGCAAATCTATAGTGTAATGCTCACTAAGTAAATGAGGAAAACATTAACATAGAGAAAAATGAACATGCTACAGTACTTAATTCCTAAAATCGGAATTACAGTTGAAAATACCTGGTTCAGTGTCTGGTCTCTTTCATCATTGAAGCTTCTTCCACGCTTTCCACCTACCGCATCAAGTTCATCAATGAAAATAATCGAAGGTGCATTCTTCTTCGCAACACTGAAAAGGTCCCTTATGCGGGCAGCCCCTCTTCCAACAAATAATTCAACAAATTCACTAGCGGAAACAGAGAAAAAGGGTACTCCTGCTTCTCCAGCAACAGCACGGGCAAGTAAAGTCTTTCCTGTTCCTGGAGGGCCTACGAGCAACACACCTCTGGGTAACTTGGCCCCCAATTTGGTGTAGTTAATTGATCCTTGGAGGCAACACACTATCTGTTAACAAGTTAAAAAATGGAGTCATATACAAAAACCTCTTTTTCTCATATCATATGAAAGTTAACAGCCTAAAAGCAACTAATGCGTGTCCCAAAAGTTTCGACATCATGAAGATTTAGTATCAGACAAAACAGGCCAACACACTCTGTCAACACTAAAGTTTGGGGAGTTAAAAAATATACTTTGCACCAAGCAAGCCTACTTAAATGAATAAGAGGAAAGAGAGAAAGACATGGTCATACTCTGCCTAAGAAACAATATTTATTTGTTCCTTGATCCCCATGTATATTGTTTTGCAACGAATCGGCAACTGACTTCCTGTGGATTTGGTTTCACACAAATGACAAATCCAGGAGCAAACTGCATATCACTTCCCATTTTTCTCTAGCCCCTCATGCCCAAGAAGTAACATTATACAACTTCAATTATTGTCTCTATTCAATTATAATGATGCCTGTGGGAAGAAAAGTGAGCAAGAACATGAACATGTATTTATCATACACACATCAGATTCAGAGAGCTCTGTGTCTCTAACAACTGGAACTTACTCTCCTTTGACAACCCATGTTTGGACTTCCTGAATTTAGATGGACAAAAGAAATTCCATTTCAATCTTGTTGGTTACTTCCTCTATGCCAATAATATTATTTGACTTTGCACTTTTACATTTTCTCATCAAGTTGGTTTCATATTTTAGGTTATAACTTGAAGAAAGAAGTTGAACAGAAAGTATCCTGACAAACACTGGTGCATAACCTTCGTTTACTGTTATGAACTATTCATATGGCAAACCAAATTTATGAAACTTTCCCGGACATTATTTTGCAAGAAAGACAACATACCTCCATGAGCTCCACCTTGGCAGCATCAACACCCTCAACGTCTTCAAAGCAAACCAATTGGTTGCTAGGTTTTCTCTTCTTGGCGGGACTGTTGGCAGCAGAGAGTTGACGATAGAGAAGCCACATCAAAGGAGTCAAAGGAATCCACAAAGTAAGAACTGTGACCAACATACTCCTCATTGACGTAAGTACTGATTGAGGTGCTGAGCCATACGAAATCCCTCTCTCTCTCATCAAACCAAGAAGGTAGCGCTCATCATGATCAATCTTTCTCGTAGAAAACTCCCACACGGGGGATGCATTTTTCTGTTTTGTGAGTTTCACAAGCATATCTTTCTCATCTACATTATTTCGTGAAGCATCCTTCTCGGACTCATTCTCAAGCACACCCTCACTCTTACTCAATGGCTCCTCTTCCACAGTCGACACCTTGGTGTTATAATATATACGACGAGTACCCTCCTCAAACAACACCTTGGAGACACTCCCACTCTGAAGGTTTGTTATCAAGTCGGAATATGGAACACCTTTAGGATTCGGCGTAGCAGTTAACTTGAGGAACAAAAAGCACAGCCCCAAAACAACAGATACAGAAGTCGAAAACGTGACTCTCTTCACATTTTTGCGGAGAAACGTTCCGAGAGCATCGAGCATCGACCTAATTGAAACCCCTTTCAATCTCCTCGACAATAACCTTAACCTAGGGCGCAATCTCAAAGAAAACCACCTCCGCCGTTTCCCATGATTTCCTTCTCTGACCAACTGAGTATCAATATCTATCTTCTCATTTCCAATTAACCTAATCTTGTTGCTACAAGACACTCTATGATACTGTTTACGACAGCAATTACTTAATAAAATGGGACTAGCGGCAGGACCAAAATTATTCTTCGATACTGAACAAGAGCGAGTTTTATCTACCCCAGAAACTTTAGAACTTACAACACAAAGATTAAACTTTTCTTGTGCAATCAAGAACCCATTACTCCAAGCAAGAGGAAAACAAGCCATTTTTTTAATTAATAGTCAAAAAAAGTTTCCATGAACTCGCTGCAAGATTTGCCACAATCTAACTTGATAATCAAGTGCTAAATCGTCTCAGAGAAATGTACCTTGTTTCTTAATGATCTTGAATATGAGATTGAAGTCTGAAGAAATGGCTGAGTTTAGCTGGGCTATTGAAGGTAGGATTTTAGAGGATTTTTATCTCTGTTTTGTTTTTCCGACTCTGTGTGAAAAAAATCTGGGGGTGGCTGCGGACCAATGAGAATAAGGTTTTTATATATGATTTGTGGCCAAATTCTGAAAATAGGCAAATATATAAAAACAATTATAAAATGGGAATTTTTTTTTTAAAATTAAAGAAAGAGGAAAAACGCATTACGGAAATGAGTGAAGGCGCACACTGCAAATGCTGCTAATCGAAACGGAATGCTGCAAATGCTGCTAATCGAAACAGCATTCTCCTCATGCGTATTCCACGTGAATAAAACGCCATCAGCAGCCCCCAAAAACACACACACATATTTGAGAGCTATTTTGGGCGATTTGGAGCGATTTGAGGTGATTTTGGGCGATTGTAGGCGATTCTTGACGATTCTTGGGCGATTGTTGTTGAATTTCATCAAAAGGTATGTTATTCAACCTTAATTTTTTATAGTTATGGTTTAATTTGGACATTTTAAAGATTTTTTTGTATAATTAGGGTTTATTTAATTTTTAGTGAAATGATGATATATTAAGTTAATTTAGATTATTTACAAATAATTAGATTGTTAGATATGTTGTGTGATAGAGATTTGACTATTGATATGTTAGAAATTTATGTATTGACTATTATTATTAGAAATTAACTATTGTTATAGAGAATTTGGATTGATTGTACGATATGTTTAGTTTAGAATATGTGTGCTAATTAAATGGTATATAGTAGTGCATATAAGTTTACAATGTATAATTGCCTATTGTTGTTAGTAATTATTCTTGTTGAAAAATTGTTATTATTGTTGGATAATTGAGTATTGTTGTTGTGAAATTGCCTATTGTTATTGTAGTTTGACTATTGTTGGAAATTTTTGACAGTGTTTGGTAATAGTTATTAGGAATATTATAATGGCTAGTTCCTCATAAGGAAGTGGTCAATTGTTCTGCGGCCCAAAGGATCCATCAGTATTATTTTTACAACGAGATCACGTTTCTCGGAGGATTTGGGCAGGCCAAGATCGTAAGGCTTTGCAAGTCCGTGGATACGAGAGCAGACTTTGGGATTGTAAACCCATTCATCAGCAGGTTGTAGAGTTCATTGATGGGTTTGGATTCGGCGGTCTTTTGGCTCGTGGGAAGCCAAAAGACGTCGATCATCACTTGATCACCGCTTTGGTTGAGCGGTGGAGACCAGGGATCCATTCATTCCATCTTCCGACTTGTGAGGCGACGGTGACCTTAGAAGATGTGGAGGTACTGTGGGGCCTGAGAGTTGATGGATTTGCAGTAACTGTGGTTGATTTGAATTTGAAGACTGATGCATGGATGCAGGAGTGTCATCGATTATTGGGTTTCACCCCTTGCGAGACAGAAATGAAGAAATCTGGTCTTTCGGTAGCTGCATTGACTGCTAGGATGAGTGAACCTCTAGCAGATGACCTCGATGACGAGGTTTACCTCCAACGGGCACGTATGTATGTGCTCATTTTTTTGGGTGGGTTGATATTCCCTGACGGCACAGGTTGCTAGATTCCCTTGATCTACATGACATTATTAGAAGATGTCGATGTAGCTTTGCAATAGCTGGGGTAGCGCGGCACTGGCCGTGCTGTATCATAATTTATGCGAAGCAGCCTGTGGCAAGAGGAAGGATATTGGTGGCCCCCTAGTGCTTCTACAGCTCTGGGCCTGGGAACGAATTCCACTTGTACGACCTGAGTTCTTATATCCTCATATCCAGACCGACTATACTATTGGTGTATCCACGTAAGTAGATTACTTATATTATATTGTTTATGCATTCTATCTTGTAACGGTTGTAATTTATTTTTATTTGGTATTGTCAGGTGGACTGGACCTATTCGTTTGACACGATCTCCTCAACATTGCACCGAGCATTATCGAGCGCAATTGGCGCGGTTGTAGCCTCAGCAGGTACATTTATGTGATTTTTTATAATTTATCGTTTTGTTAAGTTATCATTCTTTTTGATATGTTAAGTTATCCTTTTTCAGTTCATATGGTAGCCCTATAGTAGGCGGACGTTGCTGTATTTTTGCATTGCTGGTGAGAGCTGTTGGGTTTAAAACTGGTTGCCATCAACAGTTAAAACTGGTTTGCATGACGAAATGCAAGTAAAGTTGGCCCAAATGCCCAAAATACATACCTAAAAACCTAATTTTCCCCGCGGCTCAACCTTTCATCATGGTAGCACTCAACAATTGTAGCAGGATTCCGTTTCTGCAGTTCAGCCATGTAAATGAGCAATTCTCAGTTCTCATCCACCAAATACAAGCTCAATATCATTTCTCCGTGCATACCATATTTTTTTATAGCTACACTGCACGTGGTATTTGTCTTCCACATGTTGTTTGATGGCTGACGGCTTGTAATCAACATCATTTTCTATTTAATGTCTAATACACAAAGCAACCATTGATGACGAAAGGTTGGCATGTCCCCTTGAGTTGCGATGACCAAGACACGTGTGCCCATTAACCGAAGTTCTAATCTCCCATCTTCCGCCGTGCTTTCTCAGTGTTGCTTTTATCACCCAACTATATTTCATCCCTATCTGACTAGCACGACCTTGCAACCCATATGGATATTTGCATACTGCATGCCATCTTTTACTTTTGTTTTCTTCAACCGTGTACTGTCGCATAGCTTCCAAATGCCACAAGGTAACATCAATCTTCAAATGCAGCTTACTATCAAATTTGGTTCCTACACTAATATGTGTTGGATTGCTCTCATCCCAATACCATATATTGTCTGCATCACCACCATAATTAGATACGTTATAACCTCCAACTTCACAAGGTAGAGATCGAAAATAATCCGATCCTGTATGCACATACTGTGGCACCAGCTATTCTCCACGTACTGTTGGAACATATGATTTCGATACACCAAATACTTCATCATCGGAAGACTCTTCCCCTGATTCTGAACTCAAATCTTCTGATCTGTCCAAATTTTCCGCCCACCAAGGAGAATGCAGAGCTGAGCCTCCCGAATTTGTACTATTGTCACTGTTATCATCTCCATTCTCTTGAACAAATGTGTTATTTTCACCAGAATTATAACTCAAATTTATCCCCCCAACAACTAATTGATTCCCCATCCCAAAATTCTCTTCCTCCGTGTTAACCATATGATCATATACAAAATTCTCCTCCCTCCTAGACGTCCCAGCTTCATAAGTTAGTGTTGGCTGAAATTGTTGTTGCATAACAATTGCATAATCAATAATCAGTTCGATTTAACTTGACTGTACAGCCTCACTGAACATATATTGCATGCATTCTTCATCCAATGGTGTGCCTATATATGTGAATACATGTCCCAGAACTACAGCATGTCTCCATATTACTTCAATTGTATACTGATTCATTTATATACCAATCTTTTTACAAATCATACAAACCAACACATCATATGAAACATTCTCATTTAATGTAATATATCCTCTTGCACATGGTGGATCATAAGCAATACCAACACCAGGAATTTGAATTATTTTATCACCCCAATACAAGTTTACGAACAATGACATAATTCCTGCAACAAATACACACTAATCAAGATACAACAAATACACATTAATCTCACAATGTAAACAACTTGTAAAACACCTAATATACCACCTAATACGCAACAATATCTCATAACTTATTACACAATATTATACCATCTAATATATCAACATTTCACTAAAAATTTAATAAACCCTAACTATACAAAAAAATCTATAAAATGTCAAAATTAAACCATAACTATAAAAATAAAGATTGAATAACATACCTTTTGATGAAGTTCAACAACAATCGCCAAAAATCGCCAACAATCGCCAAATACTCACTTAAAACACGAAAATGAAGAAAAGAAGAGTGCAGCATTGTTAAAACTCACGATAGAAACGCATGAGAGGCATGCAACTTCGTCAAAACGACGTCGTTTCAAGACGCATGACGCTCATGCGTCTTCACTTAAGTGAAGACGCATTTGCGTCATGCGTTTTTCCCAGTTACGAAATTTAAATTAAAAAAAAAATTCCCCAGTTTTGTAATTTTTTTTATATATTTTCCTATATTAAGAATTTTGGCCCAACACCATCAACAAAGTATTACAAAAGTGTCATAAAACACAAAACACTTCACCCAATTTTGAACTAGTTGAATTTGGCTAAAATTCATAAAACTCGTGATTATATGCAACTGACTTAAAAAATAAAAACTAAAATATTGCATAAAGTTCATCATATTGTTTATAATTTTAGAAGGATATCATGTAAAGTGGCCTCTCAACTAGTCACTCGATTTCATTTAGTAATGTAAAATACATAAATTTAAATATCATATTTTTGGTGCAAAAGTTGATAAGTTATGTTATAATATGAGAAACAAGTTACATTTATGTTATTATATACAATACAACAGAACATAGAATACAATGATTTTAATCAACCCCGTTTTGAAGTAATCCAGAAGACTCAATTCTCTTGGCCCCAACAATCAATTGGAAAAGAAAAAAGGCTCGCAAAGAAAAATAAATTAAATTAAAAAACAGACAGAAAATTGAAGTATGGCCCAAACTCCATCAACATTAAACAATCAATTGCTCTCTCCGACATTGGCCCATTATCACCTTTAGAAATAACACAGTCTTATCTTCTCTTCTTATCTTTTTTCTTAGAGTTGGTTTGGTAGTTATATTTTATCTGTGTAGTATCTAAAATCTAAAATAGCTAAAAGTGAAGCTCATAATAAATATCATGGCCCGTCTCAATTCGCTTGTTTTTCACTATTTTTCCAAATTTCACTTGGTTTTTTAATCTTACAAAAATTGGTGTGATACTTTTGCCAGCTACAACAGTAAATTCAAATACTGTATTTTCTTCTTCTTACCTAATCCTTGTGACTAATTTGGCATTGTTGGATGTTGGTGGGTGGCATCCGTCCACTTTGGTTTTGTTGTTGGCCGTTGCGCCGATGACGACCGACATTTACTAATCTCATCTTTGTGCCTATTTCATCGGAGTTGATGTGAAGCTTTACGATGGGTTTTCGATTTGCATTTTTTTTGCCTTCATTGGCTGCGGTTATGGCTCCGATTTTGCGCGATGATGGCTTCAATTTTGGATTCCAGGCGAAGGATTTCTATGTTGGCTTTGTGCCCGTTTCACAGTCGCCGCTCAAATTTTTGTCCGCTTTTTGGTGCGTTTAATTCTTGAGCAAGGCCATGATAAACTTAGGTCGGCGAAAGAGATGAGACGCGAATGAACTAATTAATAATCATATAAGAATTTACTGTATCATATAACTATTCTGTATCAAAATTATATATTTTTTTTTAAAAATAAAAAATCATTTTACATTTTATCTAAAAAATAACTTAAATAATAAAATATTTTATTTATCTTTATATTGATTTCCATCTGATTTACTAAAGAAAAATCCTAAATTTTTATCTTAATATCTATCTTATAGTGCTAATATAGTGCTAATACATTTGAAACTTTTAATTAGTAGGCTACCATGTAATAACAGTCCACTGGGAAACGTGCATCTGTCTTAATTAAAGTTCAATTTTAATTAACCATTAATAACATCTCTAATCAAAATAGCATATGCAAGATAAAAAATCTTGTAAAAAGGCACTCGCTTGAATTGGAACAAGCGTTCTACACGAATATGGAATAAACTTCAAAACAGAAACAACTTTTTGACCACTAGCTGTAGATTTAATGATTCATCAATGAAATTTCACTTGAAATTTATGAGTTTTACACAAACTTGGCAGAATGATCAAATATCCAATTGATTTGAATTGGATTAGAGGAAAACCAGAGTCAGATTTCCACATAAAAATCTATTAGAAACCCATATTCATTGTATATGTAGCAACACCAAAACAAAATAGGTATCTGGCAGAATTAATAGGTCATAATATAATTAACCCAGATCAAGCAAAATCTCTGGATCATAATTAAAATTATTATTTTCATGCAGTAAAGCCATCGAAATAGGATTCAGTTCACCAGCAAACTTAAACAATCATCACAGCGTCATAATCAAACGAGATCCTCCAAAAAAAACAGTTCATCTTCATCATACGACTTCCGTATATTTTCGGAAAAATATAAAAAGAAATCATCATGATCTAGAGAGAAAAAGGTAGATCGAAAAGAAACAAGGAGGTATAGAGAGGGAAGGAAAGGGGAGAGTAGATCGGAAGCCATCGGTATGGGCGGCATTGGAAAAGGCAAAGGCTAAAAAGGAAAGCCTTTTCACAACGACGCCCAACCGAAAGTTTCCGACGCCTTATCTCTGCCGTTTCCGCATCCCCACCCGCCGCTGCGCCGCTTCAAATCCTTACGTACCTTTACTCAAATGCGTTGCCTCTCTTTTTATAGACTCCCACCCAAACCCTAGTAGCTCGCCAAATCTCGATAAGGCTCAAACTTTTAAAAAAAATTACATATAATTTTGTGTGCTTTAATGGTATTACAGCTGTAATAGGTGCTAGTTGAGAAAATATTTTTACTTACACACGGTTAAAAGTGAGTATTCAAATTTCGGATTTGATTAATAAATCCAAAAACTTGAATTTTTAAAAAAATATAAATTTTAGTCAACTTAAAATATCCTAAAATTTAAATTCGAAAATTCAAAATTTTTATAACTAAATCCAAATCGAATAGAAAATTCAAAATATCCCTAAAATTAAAAAAAAAATTAGAAAATTCAAAAATTTGAAATAAAAAATTATTTATTTTATACATTAGATTAGAACTATTTAAATATGATATTTAAATAAAATATTTATTTAATATAAATTAAATAAAATTTTATATATATTAAATATAATTATGACTTTTGGATTTCTTGGATTTAAAAAATAATCGAACCGAACCGAAATTCTCAATTTTGAAAAAAAGAAATTCAATCTGATTTGAAAATTCAAAAAATCTGACTTGAATTTATTATTTTTGTTTGGTTCGATTTAATTATTTGAATTACGGATATTTTGCTCATCCATATGTAGCATACAAAAATTTTATCTTTGACTTTGAAATTAGAGGGACAAGACAACTTTAATTATCTTTTTTCTTAATTACAACTCACACACACTCTATACTCACGCAACCACACCAAATTATATAACCTGATTGGTGACCATAGAGGAGCATAATCGTAATGCCTCTTAAATTAGAACACCCACATGAGCATTTGGTATAAGATTGGAGAACAAATTTATAAAAAAGAAATAGAAGATGAATTATCTAGAACTAAAAGATATAAAAGTTTACTCTTTCCATTTAATTTCAAGCAAGTCGTTAAATTCTTTGTTTCTCTCCAATGTCTACACTTAAATGTCTCGTTAAATGTAGAGGAATATGCTTATTTTTGTAAAAAAATATAAAGTTTATGTTGTTTTTCATTATTTACCTAATAATTATTGGATACAAATATAAACGTCTGTGTTTATAGTATACAATTATACATACTTTACCCATTACAATTTATTAAAAATCATGCACTAAGAAACATAATCTGATAGTTGCCTTGCCCTATTGAGTTTTATAATTTATAGCATGTATTTTAGGGTTGCATTTTCAATAAAATCCACATCAAATGTCAATTTATGCTTAAACAAAACCTTTGCTAAAGTAGTTATCTTTCAAATGAAATACGGTAGTAAATTGCAACTGGAATATATATATCTATATACACAATTATTTTCCAAAAAATAGTTTTGCATCCCAAAACTATAAAAATCGAAAATTATACGTACAAATGTCAAATGTACAATATATTATTGAAAATATTAGGAATTGTTTGATAGATGGGATTATGCCCAGATAAGATAAATTATCTGGGCCCAACAGTGCATTTTAGGTGTTTGGTAGTATGAATAAAATTTAGTATTAGACCGAGATTATTTATCGCGGCCCGCAGCAAAAGTGCACAAAACGGCACCATATCTGAGAGAGAGAGATGCGATACACAATCGTACCAAAGTGGTGCGATTATTTAATGTTGCTCCCCAATATCTTTGTTTAGCCCTCGTTCTCTCTTTGTTGCTCACCGATACTACATTGTTGCTCACCTATGCAACTTTATATATCTGAAAAGGCAGCCGGCGGTAGTGCATGTGTCCGGTGGTAGTGGCCGTCGTTGCACAATCGATCTTTGTCCACGGCCGCCGACAGACCACAGTCGCAGTCACACCATACGCATTGTCGTCTTTCTACATGGTCGTCGTCACTGCTGACAACCTCCTTCACCATTTCGATGGATTTCGAAAGTGGGGAATCGAAAGTGGGGTTTGTGTGCGATTTCTGGTCGGTTGGGCTCCGATAACTCTGTTCGATTCTTTGTTCCGAGTGCAATTTCTGTTCAATTGTTCCTTCGATTGGGTTCGATTTTGTGTGATTTATGTGCGTTTTTTGTTCCTGTTAAGACCGCGATTTTTTATTTATTTATTCTAGAGCAAATTGATTCTCGGCTAGGTTGTAATGATCGTGGTTGGTTGATGGGGATGGGTTTGCAGCCAATGCAGTTGCACCATTTCTTGGTGATTTTTATCCTAGATCTGAGCCTCTATTAATTTGATAAAGTCTTTGTTCTTGTTCTTGTTCTTGTTCTTGTTCTTGTTCTTGTTCTTGTTCTTGCTCTTAGAGGTGGGCAATGAATTTCCCGGCGTGTTATGTGTGCAGATTTGAGCCTTTTTGTGGCGGTGGTTTTCCATATTTTGGACAGTGGGTTTCTCGTTTCATTTCGGTTTGTGGCTATGATAATTTTGATAGATCTGAGCCTCTATTTCTATTTCCAAATTCTTTGTTCTTGTTCTTTGTTCTTGTTCTTGTTCTTGTTCTTGTTTTTGTTCTTGTTCTTGGGGCAGTGGGTTTCTCAGCTTGTTGATCTCGTTTCAGATTTGGGCAGTGGTTTTCGAAAATTTTGGGCAGTGGGTTTTCTCACTTCATTTGAATCTCGAGACCTATTTCTGATTTAATTAATTAATCTTAAACTATTAATCATTATTAACTTTTCTGAAATTACTTAATAAATCTTAATTAAACTTAATAAAATAAATATTGAATCACTAAGTTAATTAATAAATATTAATTTAACTTTAATAAAAATAATTGTTAAATCACTAAATTTGTCCAAAGATTATATAATCTATCATTATCTAAAGTAGTTAATTAATCTTAATCTATTAATTTGATTAACTCTAAATTAATTATTAAATCTATAAATTAGCTATATTTCTCTAATAATTAAATAATTTATCATTAACAAAATAAGATAAATATATTCATATTTTTATAATATTATCTAATCTACAAAACAACACACTAATTTTTATCTTGATTTTAATCTCACTTATCAAACAATAATGTTAAATTCTTATCTTATTGCTACAATAAATTTTTATTTTAAAGTCCATCTTAATTTATCTATCTCATCATATCTTAACTTATCTATCAAACTAGCCATTAACTTGATTTTTGTAGTTTACTCCCCATTCTTTAGTTTTTCTGTGCAAGACAACGTTTTAGCATGTGGATCCTCTACGCGATTGATTTAATAACCGAGACTTGCGAATGTTGCGGTAGGTGTGATCCAAAAATAATAATACTAAGGGTATGTTTGGAATCATGGAATTGGAGGCATGGATTTGAAATTTGAGCTTCCAATTTCAAATCTATTGTTCGGTACTATAAAATTATTGGATTTAGATTTGAATTCCAATTCCACAATTTGAATTCTATAGTTAAAGTTAAGATTTGGAAATCCAAATAAATATAAAATTGAATACCTCTCGAATACAAACAACACACACTGCACACATATAACACCCAATACACATATTGCGCACACACACAATACACACACTACACCAGCGCAACAAACACAGAGCACACACGCAAAATCGCACACAAAACACACACACATATTGTATGCAATACATACACTGCATGCAATACACAAATTGCACACAATACACACACTGCACACACAAAACACACACGACACACAAAATTACACACACAACAAACACACATCTCACACGACAACATCGCACACACAATACACACATAGGACAGCTCACAACACATATAACAAACACACAACACATACACTTACACACACAACTCATAATATATAGAAAAATAATATAGAATTACATAATGTATATATAAAAAAAATTATTCAATCAAAAGTCAATTCCATATCTTGTTTAATTTTTGACTTACCAAACAAAGAATTTGGAATTGAATTAAAATACCACAACTTCAAATTCAATTTCATATAATTGCAATTCAAAATCAATTCCAAATCCATTTTACCAAACGCACCCTAATAGTTATTAAAAAAACAATTCTAAAAGGTTGAATTTCACCTTAAAATATTGGAATGAAGTTGAACTAAATCAAATAGTAGTGACGTGTTTGCATCTTTTGCCCAAAATCAATAACATTATCATATCAATTTTTATTTAGTTATTATATGTTACAAGTTGATAGAAATACATATTGATGGAGAAATATATTAAATCATGGAGCAACTATATATCAAGTAATTTAAAATAAATATATACTTTTTGTATTTATATTCTATTTTATAGCTAATTTGAATTTTTCATGGATAATAGTATTGTAGTTTGATAGGTAGCTAAATTTGAATTGTAAATTGTCGTTGGAATTAAAGCACAAGCAAACTCAGTCTATCAAGTAATTTATATGTTTCCCACTATACACTATACTATTGGATTAGTATAGGGCAAGAGCGGGGTCAATCCCACGAGGAATGGCAACTCCGTTGCATGTTTACTATGCCTAAGAGGGTCGGCGATGCCGCCACGCCTAATGTCATTTTTAGGAAGGAAAACAGGAAATAAACTAATTAAAAGCGTGGGAAACAATTCTAAACACTCAAAACTAAACAACTAAACAAGTAAGCCAACAAGCAACATTACAGAATCAAGCTGAGCAGTTAAAACAAGAACAAACTGGGCAGGTTAAAGGTATATGGATTTTAAACTATTGCTACCTAAATTCTGAAAGTTCGAAAATAAACTTAAGTTTTATTTAAATTTAATTCTGAAATTGGAAAACTAATGCTAAATATCAACTGAAAAATTCAGGTTACAACTACCTAGGTCAA
>JAYDZE010416684.1:0-16698 GCA_034509125.1 Monilaria moniliformis | reverse complement strand
CCAAACGCGACTTACCCATTTTTAGAAGTTAAAAAAAAAGTTTCCCGTTTTGGGAATTTTATTGGTAGATCCTCCTATATTCGGAAATTCGCCATTTAGAAATTGGGTAGGTTTGTCTGAATTTTCAGTGCTTGAAGCTTTGGATGTCCTGGGTTGAAGATGGAGAAAACTTGGTTTGGCTTCTACATTTGATTCAATTAATACTTGAACTTGAATGCCCCGCAATCAGATTTAGATATTATTCAAGAATTGTGAGAATTGATTAGATATTAGGCGGTTGGCAGTTGTATTCTTAATCTGTTTTTGTTGACATAAGGTGAGACAGTTGGAGTTTCTTGTTCTGCTATAGAAATTGAATGATCATTGATCCAGGAAATCGGGACAGAGCTTGTACATGTCTTGCGTGCAAAATAATTATCCTCCACTCAGGTATCAAATGTTCAACTCGTACATGCACATAGAAGCTGAACATACATTTCTTTTACATTTAGGTGAGACCTTGTGAAAATCATGAAAGAATCCAATTCTTGCCATGGAGATTTTTGCAGCACCTAGAGATTCGACGACAAATGCTATCACTTATTGTTCATATTACATGTCTTGATTTCTTGGAAAAAGATATGGAGAAGCTCTCTAGCTTAGCTACTTGAAGACTTAGAAGCACAATGCTATGCATCGCTCCTAAATTAAAATTTGCAACTTTTATGTATTTCTTTCTCGAGTATTCATATTGAGCTTAGTGGTTAGTCACAAGCTCACCAGATAACATTAGTTATGGTTTCTTTTCATATTTATTGGTCACAAGTTTTGACTATTGTTATTCTTTTTTATTTTGGAAATGAATATAATATTTAATTTTGATAATCACTTATGTTTATTATTATGGTTTTAAATTGTCGTATTAGATTCTTTTGCCAACACAAACAGATGCCCTATAGATTATTATTATTACATATATGTCAAGGCGCTGTGAAGTGTCAGAATAGCCATAGAACTCTATCGCTACACTCAAAGGACGGCACTGAAATTCAGTGTGGAGAAAGGTTAAGAGTTGCAATAGGCGGGTTATTGCAACATATTTGAGTGTCGCATAAAGATATTTTTCTTCTAGTGATAGATACATTCATATTTTAGGTTGATCTACTTTCATTTATGTAAAATTAGGCTTTTATATGAGATTGAGGTTCATATAGCATATGTCACAACAAAAGTTATGACCTATTTTAACATAAATGAAAATACAAAGACTCAGTTGCTACTAACAAAATTTCAAACCCAATACAAAACGACACTACAGAGAGTCTCAGTATTTACTAACCAGACAGAGTAATCCAATTCAAAAAGGTTAAAAAGCCCTTAAAAACACAAGGGTCTATATATTTAATATTAATATTAGGTTCTTAAATCACGTCATATATACACCATATTTGTTGTTCATCTAGATACACTTTAATGATAATTTATACTAGAATTAGATTTAATTATTTAATTCATTTAATAATAGAATATTAAAATCAAATTACATACTATAACTATATAAGTTAAATTATTTAATATTCTTAATTTTTAAAAGTATATATACTCTCTGCGTCCTTAAATAATATTTCTGCTAATTTGATATGCCCACAAAAATTAGTCCATTTTCATTTATAGATACTATCCCACAACATATTACCCCAAATTTATCAACTTATTTACCATTTCTACCACATGGTCCACTACTTTCTCAAGTCACAATATATTTATATCCCTAAGATGAGATCCTTTCTCAATTCACAATACATTCAACCATTTTTATTAAAGATTTTTCTTAAAATATAGCCCGATCTTTGATTTTTAGTCCGAATTTACAATAAATTATAAATATAGCATATTTATCTTTATTGTTCATTTATAATACGGGTTAAAATTTCAGCTAGCTAACACCTAACATATACCGTTGGAAAATCTTATATGACATTTAAAATAAAATAATAATAACATCACAAATTGATATTGGAAACAATTCTTAAGGCAAATTAAAAAAATGAAGATATTTTATTAAGTTGAGTAAATGGACTCATATGCTGAACCTTTAATCAACTACAATAATAATTAATAGTTAAAAAAGATGTCATGAAAACAAAAAAATAGATCAAACATAAAAATGAATTAAAAAAATATAGAAAACAAATAAAATATTTAAAATACAAAAGATAAAGAAAAAGTCAAAATGGATTTTGTTCATTAAGTAAATGAGAAGGGAGATAAAATGATTAATTACTATTAATAGAAATGAGTTTAGGAGGAAAAATATATTTGGTAAGACTTTAGCTTTACCCATAATAATATAGAAAGTGGTTTATATAGAGGGTTAATTATAGTTTTCATAGCCTATATTTTTAGTGAATTTCGATTGATGATCTCAACTTTGATTTATTTTTTATATGATCTGATTTTGAGAAATTATTTAATTATAACCATAATTATAAATTACACATCTTTTGTTCGCACCCTTCACTACGAGCCTGCGACGGTGTAAAAACTTTGTTGGGAAAAAAGTGGACCACGAAAAAGCAAATATATATATATATATATTTATTTATTCAAAGAGTGGTGTGAATGCCAAATTCTTCCCCCTATTTTTGCTTTTAATTTATCTGCCACTTTAATTTTGTTTCCGTTTTAGGCCAAAAATTTCGTTCACGAGTGCAGATTATCAGTTAGAGGAAATTAAAATGCCGCTTTATTTGTATCGCAATTAATTAGTTAATTAATTAAAGGCCCATTATAATCTTACGTATTCATACTTTGTCGGTCTTCTTATAGTAAACACTTTTTATATGACATTTACACTATAATTATCATGTAGGGTTTTATCTATAAAATACGAATATGAGCTATTTATTTTGAGTGATATGATGGATAAATAAAAACAATTCAAGCTATTTTATCATTTATTTTATTTGATGATCTTATCCTTCAATTATTTTATTAACTTATCATATTATTTAAAGTAAATGTTTCGTAATGTCTTTAAATTGTTCATATTGACATGTAACCAATTTAGAAATAAAGGTGTTTGATTAGGTTATGGCCTTATATGAATGAAGAAGATGCATGAATTTTGAATAGATTCGAAAATGTATGAAAATATGTAATATAATGTTGATTACGGGAGTGAAATATTAAGAAGACATTACGATTTGAGAGAAGTAGTTTTTTTTTTTTTTTTTTTTAAGTTATATATTTCCTAGAGCCAATTGACGTAATGAAATAATAATTGCTTTTAGTTTGATAATTGTCGGTAATAATTTTAAAGAAGTTTTTGCCTACAACTATACCCCGCAGTATTATTTTTTATGGTACATAGTTATGCAACTTATACTTAATTTGTAAATTTAGTTTAATTAATGGTTTTGGCTTTCAACAATTAGTTATCAAATACTAATCCAGATTGGAAATTTCGTTATCAAGATTTATAATTATTTCATTTTTAGTTCTTACTTTGTAGTTAACAATTTCTCTACATTTTTTTTTTGAAATATTAATAGGTATTCTTCTTAATTCACAAATGTTTATATTGTTCTACAAATTTTCTTCTGCTATTAACTTCTCCGTTCAAATTGTAGAAAAATCCTAGACCTTTCTTTTTATTTTATTTTTATTTTCTAAGTATCATATTTATTTAGAGATACAAAAACAATTGACTTGTACGTAGGACCACATCGCCAATTAAAAGTGGGACTGAAGAGAAAAAGAATTAGGCACAGAGGAATATTTATATTTAGCTATTAATTACCCAACAAACCTACTAATGAAAAAGTTCCACTTCATTCATTTTATTATATTAATAAAATGTTAATACATCTTTGTCACACGTACACTACATTAATGGGGTTTCATAATTATTTTTTTAGTTGTCTTGTCTATATATTTTTCATAATATCTGGTATACACAATTTATTAAGCTAGAAGATGACTAAGATAATTTTAAATATACTTAAGATATTTCCTCAAAGAACTCCCAGAAAATATTTTTTATATATGTTCAAAGACAATATAATTTGTTTTTCCAAGAAATCCAAAGTTAGAAGTTAGAAATCTTTTCATCTCTCAATAAATGCCCTAAATTTACTTTAATTCATTTTTAGTCCTATTTATGAAAGTAAATATTAAAAAAATCTGGTACGTGATTTGATTTGATCAACTTAGTTTGAAATAATATATACATTGGTTCTGAAGCATTTAAAGTCATTAAAGAAGTATGTGGATTTAACATGGGTAATTAGTTTGGTTGGTTTGATAAGTATACGGTCAATCAAAATATAAAACTCAATTATTATAAAAATCCAACCACTAAAGAGTGATGATACAAACTAACAAAGTTATTCAATATCACAAAACACAATGCAACTATCTTTAATTAGTTCACTTATTAATAAAGTAAAACATCAAAATTCTAAACAACTTTTATTTAACGATAATTATTAATGTTATTCTGTTACATACATTTATAGCCATTAAATCTTTCATGATATATATATATATATATATAGAAGTGCATTAAACTCAAACCATACTATTAGTTTATAACTAAGACCAAATATAATTCATTGAATTTTCATTGAATTTAAAAGTGGATGGCCATGATTTAAGAAAATTGTGTATCATTATGTAAGCATTAACAAATCATTATAGGGGTATAATTATCACACAGAAATATTTATTTTCGGATGTTAGCGAAATTCATGAAATGTGTCCATTTTTTCCGCAATTTATGTTGTAATGATATTCATACAATGCTATGCAACGTTGTGATGATTTCGATTCAATGTTATGCTGAAGTATATTTTTGAATTTGTACTGGTGCTTTATTTTCAGTTGTTCGCGTTTTATGTGGAGTAATAACTCATCTAAATTTGTCCACTATCATTATTCCCTATATTTCTCATAATATTAACAAAAATCAATTCTTGAGAGTTCAAAATTATCATACTACGGAAATAGAAAATGTTCACCCACAATCAGTATAACTCATGTTACTATACCATTACCAAACTTGTGGTAAATCATTATACCTTATGTTCTATATCATTATATAAAAAATAATTAAATGTTTGAACAACAACAATAAGCATATAAACATAACGTAATATGAATGTAATTACGCACCATACTAGATGTCATTATAACGTTTGTGGATCCTCATTATTTCAAAAAATACGAACGACATGACATAAATTGAATAAATCTCATTCCTAAAAATTCGCCAGTGACCATAACCATGTTATTAATGGAAGAATCACATCCCATAAAAACAGGAAACAAATATTTGGCCGAAAATTAGACTATACAAAATTACCCTTTCCGTAATTAAAAAAATAAAAATAAATTCCACGCGACATATTTTCATCCATTAGATCCTCGAAATCAATGATTTTCATTTAGTCTCTGTTCTGCAATAAAAATGGTTCTGATTTGAATACACTTATATATATTATGGAACCACATATGCTGAATAAAAGAAACAATGCTCCGTTTAACATGACCCCGTCACATAAACTTAGTTTCAATACAATTCACAACCCTTATGTTTATAATACATTTATACAAATACAAGATATGTTGGATATTTTAGTGTAATTGAGTTAACTGAATTGACCAATATCGTCATAATAATAATTCATATAAGTTTGGAGTTGCGGAATGCACACTTATATGAATTTATTATGATCTTAGTGGCGAAGCCCCTAAGGGACGGGGGTTCGGGGGCAGCGCCCCTGGTAGCGGGGTCCAAGGGGCGGCAGCCCCTGGCGGGGTCCAAGGGGCAGAGTAGGTCAACTTGGAAATTTTTTATTTCCACTAAATTGCTATGGTGAAAATTCATTCGATTTTGGGCGAATTTGGGATCCAGTAGGACTCACCCGGCCGGATGAGAATGTGGCATATCTCCACCCGGCCACGTGAAACACTACGTGGCATGCCTTCACCCGGCCGGGTACAACACGGCGTGGAGTCCAGAGAGTCTCACCCGGTCGGGTGAGACGGTGGAAGGACTCCACCCGGCCGGGTGCCGCACGGCGTGGAGTCGAGAGAGTCTCTCACCCGGCCGGGTGAGACTGTGGCATGACTCCACCCGGCCAGGTCTAAAGCGAAATCTTCTCTAGAGAGTCACACCCGGCCGGGTGTGTCTCTGGCAGAGTGTCACCCGGCCGGGTGCATGGCAGTTTGGACAGTTATATTCCTGTTTTTTTGTCTTTTTCATCAGATTTCTAGTTCATTTTTTCTCAACACATGAAAACATACTTTATTCTAACACTCTGAACTTTATTCGATCAAATAGTTGGGAGAACCGACCAATTGATTTGATCTGAAAGTGTTAAACACGACTTTTAGAGATCCAGTTTATTGTTTTTGTTCGTTTCTTGTTAATCTCCCCTACGTGTGGATGGGGGTGAGAAGATCCTGTAACTTGGGCCAAGTCTATTGGTAGCAGTTGGCAAGCACATTCCATGACAATCGCCATGATTTATGTAGGTAGAGTTCTTTTTGCTCCTGCGAACTCATCCGAAGATATGGATACTTTAATGCTTTAAAGGAGCACCCTCTTTTGGTGATTGCATCTGTGCCCTTTAGATCTATGCAAGAGAATAAGATCTCACTTTCTACAAACTTTTGTTCTAAACGCAGTAAATGGGTCTACCTCTTCCAAAGTGCATTTGTAACTGTTGACCCAATGCTTGTTGACTTAGTCGGTACTGATGAGGCAACCCTCCAATCATCTTCAAGCTGGTGTCCATTTGGTTTAAAGAATGTTAGCTATGCATTGCATCACTCTCCATTTGGTTTAAAGTCGCGTAGATCTCGTCCAAACACATATCTCCTCCTAAAATAGCTCCCAAGAAACTCGAAGTTGAGGCTTTGGTTCTCCTCCACTCACACCTTTTCGTCACCAACCAGTGGCTACACCTATTGTTATCCTTCTCCATAACTATCACGCTCTCCACCTTGAGGACAAGACGTATGCTAACTCCTGGGAAGTTAATACGGACCTCACAAGCCCAAGCCCAACCATACATGGGCCTTCTGTAACAGCCGAGATGTCCCCTACTCTTGAGCAACCTTCAACGACCGCGACGTCAAAGATTATGTGCAATTCAGTTAGTTTGTCTCATTTATTTATTTAAAGTTTATTTTTTTAAAGTTCATGTACGTGTGAGTCGAGCGAATTATAAGCTTCGTTTCGGGTTTACTTTGTCAGTTCTTTCCAAAGCCATATTAAGAGAGTCAAACCGCATAGGTTAGTTATAATTAAATATATAAGGCGTCTTGTTCTATTATTTCATTAAGAAGAAAAACGTTATTTCCTACTCTATCTCTATCTCTCGCTCTCGCTCGTTCTCTCTCTCAACTAACCCTAGCCGTCAATTCCTCTTTGACGGAACCTCATTTTCCAACGAAGGTTCACCGATTAACGTCCAACACTACCGATCATCGTATCAAATAATCAATGAAGAGATTACAAAGAATCCACTGCTTAGTTTTATGTTCAATAAAATATCAATCAAATTTGGTCATTCTCTTTTTTGATAACAATTAGTTTTGATATTTACAAACAACTAATTTCTTTTTTTGGCAGCATGAATTTTTATCAGAATAAGCTTTCTCGTGAAGACAACCATAATCTATGGAGAAGAGAAATTAACATTAGTACTATCCGAATCTTTGTAAGCATAGTGGACTTGATGTATATAGTACTAAGTTGATATGTAGCAGAGCACTAATGTAAGAAAATAAATGATCTAGCTAGTGAAGATATATATACCGCCTCCAAAGAGGTTTATGTAGAACTATAAAGGAAATCTAAATTTTTGAGAGGTCAAACCTTTAAACATATTGGATATTTGAGATGAATTGGTTATTATTCAAAACTACATAAAGACTGTATAGTAATAAGTACAAATCATTAAACTAACATGCCTAGAAAGTCGTGAGTTTTCACATAAATTGACTAAATATTCTTGAATATTAAGACAATTAATTAATGTTCAATGATTTTGGCAGATAAACCCAATTCTCACAACTTAGCTTTTATGTTATGTATAGATATTTGTCTTTATGCAAATTGCAATGATTGAAATAGATTGGGCTACTAAAGAAGGACCTACAAAATGGACTAAGCTATTTAGGAAGGAGTTCTCAGTGAGAGAATCAAATTCATGAGATCATTGGATGTACCAATATGCGTAAAATGGGCTAAAATTTGGATTCATACTCAAAATCAACAACATTATAAATCAGAGTCCAGATGTTGACACTTGTTATGAATTTCAACATGTAAACTAATATTACATAAATTTTTGTGATTTAACAAGAAAATCCATCAAATACAATATATAAATCTATTTATGTATAATATAATAATATAAATATTTGAGTAATTAATATATAAAATGATAGAGAGAGAAGTGTAACATAATGCTTTGTAAAATTGAAGTTCTCTCTTGTATAACATAACATTATAAGTTGAAGTTCAACTTGTAAATCATAATAATACAAAGTTGGGCCTAATTTTAATACAATATGCCCAACTGTTTAAATGCCTAGTATGATAAGTCTTACTTATTTTCAAGCCTATTTATGTCCATGACGTTTAATCATAACATATTATGGTATATAATATTAATTATAACAACTAAATCAAATAACTAATATTATCATATTGCAAAATTTAATTACACGAAAAGCTCATACACTTGACTTGATTCTTATATAAATAAAAATTGGAACCCGGAAAAAATCAGTTTGCAGGAAACTTGTTATAGTAGGTGAGAAAGCCTTAAATATTACATATCAATAATTACAGTCCTCAACTTTTAAAAAGCCGACGTGCCAAAAATACATCGATCGCATTTCTAGATTTTGATTGGACCAATTCGTTCAACAACCATACAATATTAATAAGGTTGTCCAGTCTACGACGGTCGAATTGACTTGTTCATTAAAAATAATTGATTAGACACCCAACTCAACATTTGGTTAAAGTATATATCTATACAAGACGCATATTTTTCATGATGGTGAAATGCAGTTTAATTGGTAAGATATTTTTCCTCTAATTAATAGATTGTGTGTTCAAACCATAATGGAGATAAATAAAAAACTATTATTGATTCTCTTTTCAAAAGTAGAAAAAAAAGCACCTATATTTCTTCATCTATATTTCTATATTGTCCTTATAATTCGATTTTGTAAGAGATGTCTCTAATTTTTTCATGTATATACAGCTAGTATCTCAAAAAAAAAACATATATATTAAGATATATAGCTAATATTGTAACTCATTCTTCGGTTATTTTTGCTAAAACTTTTGAAATTGAACAAATACATAACATTATAAAACTTTAAAAAAAATTCCCATTTTGGTCTTCTTACAAATTTATATTATCCTTATAATTGATTCTCTTTTCAAAAGAAGAAAAAAAAACACCTATATTTCTTCATCAATATTTTTATATTATCCTTATAATTCGATTTTGTAAGAAATGTTGGAGCTAGTATCTCAAAAAATATGTATATACAGCTATTATCTAAAATATATATATACAATTAATATTGTAACTCATTTTTCAGTTGTTTTTGCTAAAACTCGTGAGATTGAACAAATACATAACATTATAAAACTTACAAAAAAATTCCCTTTTTGATCTTCTTACAAATTTAGAATTAAATCAACTTATATAATTATACCGTTGACCACTATAAATTAGATTATATCAGAAGATTGGAATGGTGCACAATGCAAATTGACATAATAATTCCAGATATTTACTGAAATCTCGCGAGATGGCATTTGAAGAAAATATAATTTAAATTACTGATGTATCCCGCTTTTGGTAAATCGAGGTCACCTAATCTGACCAGACCACTGTCGGGCACGTGTCCCGGATATCTGACGTCATCATATCTAAATCCAGCCCCTCATTGGGCGCAAGGATTATTCTGCATAATTTAGAACGTGGCTTCTTGGACAGCGCGTGGGCAATCCCTTTGGCCCCACCCACCGAAGCGTAGAAGAAGTCAACTGGCAAACCATATCCCCACGTGTCAAGCTAACCCGCGCTCCTTGGTATTAACGGCAATAATTAGGTGAATTACTTCAGATTCTAGTTTCATTCCCATCATTACAATTTACAAGGTGGCACTGGTTTGTAATTTAATATTTGAATACGATTGTTTCTTATATTCTACAACTATAAATAAAATTTCTCTCTATCTTTAATGTGACTATAGGACGAATACAGAGTTGAGTTGTAAAAGAATATAAATATAATTTTCAGCTAATGTGTACGTAATTTTGAACCAATCATTGTTTTACTAATTAAATTACTCTATGAGATATGTGGCTTCATTACACAATGACAGAGGAAGAATCGAAGAATAATTAACATTTGCAGTAGTATTTGCAAAAGAATAATTAATGAGCTCCATTAACTATATGGATACTTACGAGGAGTCAATAATGACGACCCAGAATTGACTCGAAGTTTCTGGAAGGGCCATCCCATCCTTCTAATTTTTCATCATTTTCAATATTTTATATTTAATTAAGCTAGCAAAGGAACTTTGTAATTATTTTGAAAATAATTAATGGCTGATGATTAGGATTCAAAATTAGAGGACAAATTAAAATGAAATATATTAATTTATTTTAGGAACAAATTGAGTCGTACAGATAAAATAAAATTTAGTGGTAGTTCAAACGTCGTTTTGGTAATAGTGATTTCCCACTGTAGCATGGGCAAAATAAACTAATAATTAAAGCAGGTGGTTTGTCACAATTCACCTAATTAATTAGAAACTAGGGAGACATTGATCAGATTTAATTATATTATTTAACATTATCATCCCAAACTTAATCAATGTTAAGTGGCAGCAAGCGTGATTGCAATTATAATATTGATAATTAACATTTTTCTATGCTTACTAAGAATGCTGTGAATACTAAACAAGTCAAGACAGCATCTAACAGCGTTTGCATTAAGTCAAAAATAAACTATTTCTAGTTGTAATTAACTGCCTAACCAGTTATGTGGAGCATTACTGTGGTTATATTATACGGGTTTAGTTTTATAATATGGTTTTGCGATAGTTTTAACCCAATAAATTGGTTTTGTGTCCGAAAGTGATTTTTAGCATCATAAAAAATATTTAATAATCGAAGATGGCGTGTCGTCATCATGCAAACAAAACAACGTCGTTCCGCATTTGAGGCGATTTGATATAATTTAAATTATAAACATAAAACAATTATATTAATGATTAATTAGGATCTGTCATAAAGTCATATTATTTTGGTAAACTAATGTATTAACATCAAACACGAAGTAGCATCATTTTCATCAACGTTGACAATCATGTATGAAGTTAAAAATAAAAGTATTTAATATTACTAAAGAAAAAAACCCAATGCTTTAGCATTCTTTGATCCAACTTTCAATGCTATTGAATCTATTCATAGAATCTACCTTACTATAGAATTTGGACCACATTCAACTTGTGTAATACAGATATAAATTCCCCCAATTTGGACTATGAAAGGTGATTTCTATTAATTTGTTGTGGTTGAGCAACCCAACACTTGTTCTGGTGATAAGAAATGGTATAGCTTAGACCTAGATCTAAAATTATTGGAGATTCGATATGAATTGATATATAATTCATGGATATTTTCTGGATTTTCTCTATTAGAAAAATAATTTTGATTTAACACAAACTAAAAATTCTGCAAATTAGAAGTTCGAGATAGCTTTGGTCAAGCGACAATAATCCGAGTGTTACAACTTACGAGGAAAAATAGTTAGTTAATTACAGGAGATGATAATAACATGCATGTTAGGTAGATTTTGCCGGAAGATTTTTCGGAGAGAGAGAAACAAATAATAAATCATGTATGAAAAATCTTGGAAGATTTTTGTCTAAAAATACAGGAAAGAGATGGAGTGTGACCTTCAAAAAAGGTCTCATTCGGAGCCATTAAACGCAAGTTTAGTTTTTCCCATTGTCATTTGTGTTTACAGTTTACTTTAATTATAAGGGCTCGTTTGGTAGTCCGGTTAAAATATAGCATAATAATTAACTTAAGATAAAAATACCTGCCGAAGTTAGATAATGATCAAAATAAGATTTTTATAAATATGTTTGGCAAAAAAGATAACACTTTAGATTATTTTGTAAATAAAATGTGAAATGACAAAAATACCCTTTTATCGTCAATTAATGATAAAATGATTTATATTTCACTGGTAATTATTTGATGATTATGTGAAAATTTTCAGATAATTTATATCGATTCAATGATTATTAGGTTATTATTTTATTTACCAATCAAAATTGTGATTAATCTTGTGATTAGAGGCTTGGGTCTGGAAATGTACACCATCACTATCACAAACCCAATCAGTTTCCAAAAATTTCATTCTCATCACTGTCTCAAAATTGTGATTAATCGAGATTGTGATTAGAGGCTCCGATCTGGAAATATACATCATCACTGCCTCAAACCCCATCAATTTCGATCAATTTCGAACAATTTCATTTCATCACTGCATGAAGCTAATCGAATTCGAACAACACACTCACACCAAGATCGAACCATTTCATCCCCAGAATCAGAACATCACGAATCTTTCGAACCCAACACAACCCCCAAATCCGAACAAGAAAAATAAATATCACCATGCCTCAAACTGAGCCCCAAATCTGAACAACACAAATATTCCAAACCCAAATTTTTCGTGTATATGAGTCTAAGATCTGGAATTTCAAAAATCATCACTGACTCAATTCTACCCCCAATCGAATGAGAGCACATAAATCCACATCTATCACTGCCTCAAATCTACCCATGCCAGCAAAAAGTATGAGACCCAACAAATTTCTACTGAAAATCAAGCGAGACATCGCACACATGCACTACGGCTGGTGTGTCGGCGGCTACTACCACCGCACACATGCACTACCGCTGGCCGCCTTTTCAAAAGTCGCCTACTCAAATTTAGTGACGGAGCGCGCGAGAGAGAGATAGAGAGAGTAGAGTAGAGTGGAGTAGAGAGAAGAGAGTTACGTCGACGGCCACAGAGAGCAAAGAGGAGATGGAGAGAGAGGGGGTAAAGTGAGAAATCGGTGTGTAACAGTACGTAATGGCACCATTTTGGTGCGATTATATATCGTCTGTTATTTTACGAAACGACGCCATTTCTATCTGTTCTACCAAACACCTCAAATACAGTGTTGAATCTATATTATTTGTCCTATCTAAACCTAATCTTTTGTATCAGACAGCCCCTAAAATATCCAGGTAAATCTATGTAATGTTTGCATACCAAATAATTGATATAAAAATTTGGACTAGATTTATTTTCTCTCTTCCTCTCTCTCTCTCAGCTTGCTGCAACTACTTATCAACAATTCCACTCCACGCTGCACATTGAAACTTGCAAGTCTCTCTCTTTCTCTCTCTGTTTTTAAATATATATTCTAGTTTCTTCCTCATAGTAATTGATGTTGATATATGCGGCACATAAATTCAATTCAATCCGAGTCTAGTTTCAATTGGGTTTGATTCGATTCGATCTCATGGTCTCAACTCTTTCCACCAAATCCCACAACAGAATCAATGCCAAAAAGTGAAAAAAATCAAATATTGTTTTCTCCCCCCTCTCCTCTCTCTTGTATGATGGAATTTCTAAGCTCTGTTTCACTTCAGGTATGAATCAGCTTGTGTGTTTCTATACTGATTGATTCTTTGGGTTAGAAATTGGAATAAGCTGTAATTGAAGTGGGACTCTTGCTCCTCCTTTTATTACCTTTCTGATTTTGGGTTCAATTGTGGCAAATACTAAGAATAAATATGAGTTTGCTTGTATTGATTGCTTGCTTCCTGAATTATGGCTTATGGTTATGCTTTACTCAAAATGCTATCTGAATGCTTCTCTCGTGAGTCAAATACCGGAAAGTATGAAACGTTTTTGCTTAAATCTAAATGATCACCTAAATCAAAGATTAGATTTTTAAGGTTGGTTGCATTGAAAAAGTTAGAACTTCCCACAAGAGAGTTGGCAATTTTGTCATAGGGTTCTTGTGATATTGATGCTATCATTTCCCTTTTCAATTTATTTTTTTTCAACATTGTCAACGCAGAAATTTCTAGAGGGATCGACCAAGATACATATCTTCTGAATTATTGGGACAGTGGTAAGCACATTTCCATCTCTTAGTTATATGCAGTTTGACATTATGTGGCTGGTGCCCGTGAGTTGTCAACTGCTTTTCTTGGTTTTGATTGTCTTGACTTATTTGAGAAGCCAAATTCTTCATATTGACTCATGATTTGAATTTGTGCATATTCTTGAAATTGTTGTTTTGAAATTATTCTAATGTTTCTTCTGGTCAATCTGCTGTGTTCCAATAGGACTGGATTGGTTGCTGCTGCTGGCAGATTGATATAATCTTAGGAAATGGGATGTTTTGTATCAACACAAAAAGACACTGGAGGAAATCGGAGGAGGCCATCAAACATTGGGGATGTTGCTGTATTTGTTCCGGGTTTACGGATCCCTAAGCCTGCCAATTTCTCAGAGGCACTAGGCGATCACCTATCTAAAAGCTTGGTGGAACGCCTTTCTGCTCTTAGAACGAGGATAGTTGTTATGGCCGGGCAAGAAGCTCCAACGATTACAAGAACCAGAAGGAAAACCGCTACCCAACATGGTCAGTGTCGTGTTTTGTTGTCCTATGGTATTGATGTTGCATAAGGCGACTGATTCTTGCAGGAGGTTCGACACTGGGCGATCTCCTTCAGGCTCTAGAAGATTATCTGCCCGTGCTTCTGGGACTCGTTAAAGATGGTAAGCCTTTGTTTCTACTTGTTTAGCCAATCCTATAGCGAGTGTGACTCCTTTGCATTGTGCAGGGAGTCCTCTGCAGCACAAAGTACAGTTCGTTTGGATCAATCAAGAAGATGAAGCGGAGGTCAAACTAACACCTCTTGGACACCATTCTTTATTTGTTCCCTTGAGCTGTTCGTCTCATTATCCTAATCTGTCTCCAGGAAACGGCAATGTGTAGTGCTTGGTATGAAGTAGTATCTGTTTTGCACTTGATGGCAACACTATCGTTATCCCAAGCTAATCTATTGCTCCTTCCAAGAACGTCAGTTGATGGTTATCAGCCCAAGCTATCAGAAGGTAGGTGTTATGGGAAAGCTTATGTTTTAATTTTTTTCTTCATTGTTTTTTTTCTTCTGTGTGATCCTCCATGGAAGTTGTGTAAATAGCATCAGGCAAGTTTTGGGCTTATAAACATATAAAGAAATGGATGCTGTTGCATAAATGCATTGTAGGTGAAGTGATGTGGAAACCATTTCGATTGACATTTCAAAAAAGATCTGACGTTTTGCTCATTATCATTTTATAACTTATATACTGACATATATTATGATCATACCATGTCTTACAAATAATGTTTCAATGAGCAAGAAACAATACTTACACAAGATACAATAAGTGCACCATTTTCGTCCCTATCTCATGCATATATACCCATGTGTAAGTCTGCATTTGGTAAGCCATACATTTATTTTCATGCTTAGACTGCAATTTGGCTTTCTGAAGATGAAAATGGAATTTCTTGTAATATTTTTTCATGGATAAAATAGCACTATAGAATGATGAATATGCTCTGAAAATAGAAGATGAAAAGTTTCTGAGTTTCTCTAATGATCTTTTTGAACTTAATAGTAAATGAGAGTTGTGTGCTTTGAGTAAGCTTTTTCATTCTTCTATAATGTGTCCCTTTTCCAACAGAGAGTCGTCGATCTTCTGTTGATATTTTCTTGAAAGCAGCTGGGTACCTTGACTTTGCTGTCCGGCATGTTCTCCCGCAGTTTCCCGATGAACTGAGGTATCGTTGTGCGTGCTTTTAATTATTATTTAGGATCGTATTCAAGAAGTGCCCGACTGAATCCTTATTTGCCATTATATTCTCAAGGAGAATTCTTCCAGTGGACCTTGCTGAAGGAGTTCTACGAGCACTTTGTCTCCAAGCACTTGGGCAGGTATTGGTTTCATTTCTTTCATTTGCTGCCTTGTGGCCAATGCTTAGATAGATCTACCATGTTGAGCTCTGATTTTTGTATCTCTCATCAAGGCTCACCTCAAGTTGTGTTGCTTGAATTGTATATGATTCCCGAACATAAAAATCTGAAATTTTTCGCAGGTTTAATACAAATTAATCTACCTGTTGTGATTTCACTAGATTGATAATAACTAACCATGGACTTTTGGATGCTACGAGGCTTTGGGGTTAAAGATGAGGCTCTGCTATTGGTGGAATATCATCCTACACCTACACTAGTTAAGGATGATAATGTTTGATGATTTATAAGGCCTAGTTAGAGTGCTACATGGTTCTATGATTTGCTCGTCTAATTCTAGCCTAATTAGGACGTTCTCCCAGAAATCGTTGCTTGTGTTGCTCCCCTATATGAACAACTAGAATCGATGAAGCTTTATCATTTTTTGCTGAGGCTAATTTGTGCGTTGGATAGGGTGTTGATATTCAGCTCGGACTTGCTATCGACAGCACTAAAGCAACACTGGCTGTAAAACGAAGACTTGCCTGCGAGATGGTGAAATACTGGCAGCAGGTATTGTA
>JAYDZE010416573.1:0-16699 GCA_034509125.1 Monilaria moniliformis | reverse complement strand
CAAAGTCATGATATTAGCGGCTGATTTTCAAACTTGCGGGATTGACCAGAATTTGACCAAACTTCATGATTTTTCCGACAATTTGCCCAAAAAAAAATATGTCACGTCATTTTTCTGGTGGCCGAAAATTTTGTGTGTGCATATTTTGCTACAAGTCAATAAAATGTGTTATTATTGCAACGATATATAAAACATGTTTAAAATCAAAATTGGTCATGTTGCAATAGGGCAAAGGTGATGAGTCTATAGATTGATGATACGGCGAGAATTAATTAGTTATTGTGGTAAGAAATTAATAGAAATGTGGTGTGATTGCAGGTGAGGGTGAACAAGAATGGGTTAGGCGAGGCGTTATTTTCAAGCGGATTAATTGGAAGCGACAACGCAATAACAAGGCATGGGATTCATGGGCTGTACTGGCTATTCAACGTGGAGATAGAAACTTCTCTTCTCAACAAAGGAGATAATACAATATACCTCACACAAGCTAGAAATCTAAGTGCTTTACATGGCGTCATGTATGATTATGTTCGACTTGAGGCTCCTTCTCTCTCCTCCATCAAACTGGCTTGAATAGAGAGAGAGAGAGAGAAATAGAGATGATCCAAACTATATATTCTGGTGTTTGATTTAGCACAAATCGTCATTTTCAGTTCTTGGTATATTAATTTCATTTCAAAAGTTAGTGCAGACGTATATATATGCACGTCTTGAATAAGAAACTCAGAATTTTATGCCTAAAGAGCAATTGCATTATCTGCCTCTATTTAAAAATCCAAATGTCCTTTTGAACAGTATAATAGTATAACAAAACGAATAAACGATACATTAGTAATTTATTATTTTGATTATCATATTTATAAATTACAAATTACATAAAAATTGATTTCTAATATATTCTCTTATTTCCTTTAATTTCAAGAAGATGAATGACAAAATACACACCGGCCCGGATACACAATTCAAACACAAGACTTTTGTGCTTTCGTGTGATGGAACATTTTTTTATCGGAGGGTTTTTCAAGTACCCATTTTGAAAAAACAAAGACAAATTATATATATCCATCAACACAAAAATATATAATATATACAGAATTTTTGAATGAATTGACATTACTATCCTTAATGAAAAAAAAAAACAAAAATCTTTCATCAAAAACTAAAAATCCCTAATTCAATCCCCTACCCTATCCAACCGCCACCCACCCTCTCTTCTGAAATCCCCCAGCGGCACGTCGGCACCTAGCTCTTTTTGTAAGAAATGGTGTATATCATTTTGGCCCATTTTCCAAAACATCATCTTTAGGACGTTTTTATCCCAATTCCAAAAAATTCAGGCTCAATTTGGCTCAATTTAAATTTCAGCTTCCACGTCAGCATTTCACTTTTCAGCCACAATACATTTATCTCAGTCCTAAACAATTCAGCTTCAAATCAGACACAATTTAATTTTTATCATTTCATCATTTTTTATTATTATTCAATTTCATATATTTATTTGAATTGAATTATTTGTAAATTTAATTAAATGACTATAAATTCAAAAAATACTTAATAAAAATTTGAAATTACTTAATTTAAAATTCTAATTTATGCACTCTTATAAATGTCTTCATTTCTCCCCTTGTAGCCACAACTATATATTGCATTCAAAATTACGTTCAGTAATCATTATAAACAGAGCACATAGTGCTTGTCATACAAGTATGATCTTGTCCCTATTATTACAAAATCATGCTGACAAACAACAACTAATTTAATACTTGCAAGTTAATAAAATATCATCAACTAAATAAAAGCAGCACACCTTATAATGGAGAACTGCAAATACACTGGGAATTGGGCATGACTTTTATTGGGTGCCACTTAATTATCATGTAATATTTTATCCAAAAATATAAGAAATTTTCAGATTAGTATTTAGCTTCTCTCGTACCCAAAATATAAGAAATCGAGCTCTAAGATTTGTTTTCTTTTAAGAGGTAGTTTAAGTAGTTAAATTTTCTTTCTTTTCACGCATTTTTAATGGTTATTTTTCAAGATGACTATTATGTATTCAAAATATTTGTGCTCTTGCTCAATGCTCATTAACATATACTTATCTGCTGTGCACGTTTTCTAGAATAGATATCAAATTTATTATTCGCTTAAATATTCTTGCTATTGTTCTACAAAGATGTCTATCATATTTTATGTTAGTCTTTGCATCCCACATCGAAAAATAAAGGCGAAAATTCTCCCTCACGTAGCTATAAAAGAGTCATTTACATCCTACATCAAAAAGTGAAGACTAAACTTCTCTCTCATATAGTTATAAAAGGAAACCACCATGTTGTTGAACAAAGTATAACTTTTTATCAATTCATGGGTCCAATTTTAAAATATGGACCATTGTGAATTGTAGTATCAAAATTTTCAATTTTTTATTTTTAATGTTTCGTAAAAAAAAATTTGTGGCTGAAATGCGGCGAAGGAGGCTGCAGCGCTGCCACGCTGCGGCAGCCGTAGCCCCACGTTTAGCCGCTCCCTCGGCTTATTTCGCGGCTGCGGCGAGGCTGTCTCACCTCCCATCCCCGCCCCGATGTGGCCGCCGCATTTTTTGCCCCAAATGTGGCGGCGATAAGCATTGCCCTAACAACTCAGAAAACTTTGACTAAGGCTATGTGTGCTTTTTATCCTTCTATACGACTAACAAAACTTTGCCTATAAGAGTGTGTTTTGCTTTTTATCATTTTAAATAGATGGATAATATAAAGAGATAAATTTATCACTTAAAACATGGATTTTTTTTCTTATTTATTCTAAATAATAATATATTTATCTCACTCTTTATATTATACCAAAAAGATCAAATATAGTATAAATTTATAATACCATCTCTTATGTATAATATTATAACTTGCCAAATGAAAAATGTGTGGCTCGAAAATTTTATTGCTATGTTACTTCATGTTCTGATGATGAAACTTAATTTATCACATTATATTAACACTCAAAATATTGTTTGCCTTTCTTTTACTTAAAAATAAAAAATAAAAAATTGTGATCCCAAAGAGTCCATAAACCACAACTACAATGTGAATGGAAAGCTGAAATGAACAATTAAAGGAAACTAGACCCTTAATGCAGAACTAAGACTAAACCTCATTTATTGAATTGAAATATGGATGACCGAAATTTAATAAAATCGCATATCATTATAGCTTCATTTTAATATCATTACAAGAGTATATCTATCAATAATAATTACCGAAATTTAGAGAGCGCGTTCTATTACGGTATGGGGCGAGATTTATGGGAGAGATTTACACGTGTCCAACGTGTATTCATCAACATGTTGTTGCATATAAATCATTTTAACGATAAAAAATGTTCATCATAAACGAAATTACGTTCTATTATGGTAAAGATATTTATGGATGAAATTTATGGTATCGGTAACACCATGCCTTGTTATAATGTTAACATCAATCGATAAATATCAATGACGATATGATAGATATTATTAAAACTATAATAAAAAATTAAAATATAAAGGGTATATTCAATAACAAACTTTAGAATAAAGTCATTAACTTGTCAGGATTTGATTCGGACGGATAAAAAAACCCAGTTGCATGCTTCATTTCTCAATTCCATTCGTTATTTGAAAAGATTAAATAATGGCTAATTGGTAATTTTAGGATAAACAATTTAATCAGATAAGGTATAAATTACTAAAAACAATTAAAACTCTCGAGTAAAATCCCCTAGAACGCAAGAACATGAAATTAGTTCACCATTAAGAAACAACCAAACTGAAAGCGAGAAAAGTAGAAAGATTCTTACAAACGAAACATAAAATATCTTCCAACGATCAAATTGCAAATGAAAATCCTTCTAAACAAGTAAGAGTTGAGTTCTTGGTGTCTCTTTCTTGTTTAAAAGGTGAGCAGAAAACCGCGCAAAAATCTGCAGGCCGCGCAGCTGGCGTCGGGGGTTCTAGCAGGGGCTCGGGTTAAGCTGCCAAATTTGATACCCGACTTGTTACATCGACACAACTTCCATTGGTTAGAGGTTTTGATCTCAATTGTCCCACATCAAGAGGCTCAAACATAGCACGCACTCAAGGTTGATAATACAAGATGGAAAGCAAAACGTAATAAAGCATACCTTTCTCGGCCTTTTGGCTAAGATCAAGTGTAGTATCTGTTCTTATCAGTTTAATATCTGATATGTAAGTCATTGACTCACACGATATTACATTTATTTCTTTAGGAGGGGGGGTCCATCGCGGCAGCTTGCTGCCTGGGCTCTCAAGTGTCGCCTTGGCGTTGCACTATTGCCATGGCCTGGCGCACTCCACCCAACTCATAGTTTAAATATTGTGTTTGCATTATTTTAACTTGAGCAAATATATGGTTAGTCCAATCTTTGATATTTGTTGTGGTCGTGCATATGAGTAATTATAATATTACTAATTATATTTTAGGAATTTATTTGGTACTTTGGAAAATATCAAAGATGTAATTGACCATTTTCCTAGTTCAATCATAAGACCATCATTTGTTGGTAATATCAATTGTGTAACACAATTATAAACCATTTGACTTGGAGTTAATGACATATAATAACTTTCGTGGTGAGTACTTGATGACCAAACGTTCGGTCAACCATATATCAAATTAAGTTAATAACTCGGAAAACTTTGAGTAAGCGTATGCGTGGCTTTTATTCTTTTAAATAGAGGGATAATATATAGAGATAAAAATTTATCACTTAAAATGGGACCATATTTTTTTATGTCTTATTAATTTTAAATGATAATATATTTACCTCACTCTTTATATTATACTCTCTTTTATGTATAAAATTATAATTTTCTGTTGGATTTTATAAGCTCACCTTTTGTTAAGTCTCTATCTTCTTATCTCACAGTCTCCTTTGGACAAAACCATTTACATTGCTTACTTGACATACCATATAGGACAGAGTCGCAAATTTAAACGGCCAGCATAATTGTTGATGATTTGTCCCATGTCAGAAGCTTACAGATGGATTTGACAGATACATTCGGATAAAAAAATATATAAAAAAGTGATTAAACATACATTTCTATCAACTCACCTGATATTAAATTTATTTCTTTAGAAGAAGGGCTCATTATGATAGCTTGTCACTGGGGCTCTTGAGTGTCGCCTTGGCGTTGCACTATTGCCATTGCTCGGCGCACCCCATCCAATTCATAGTTATCAAATTTTAACTTCCATTAAGATTTTTATCTATTTTGTTGTTCAATTTAATTAATGCTTCCTTTATCCAATTAAAATAGTCCACTTTTCATTTTTGGGATGTTTTAAATTATAGTCCATTTTTCATTTTATGGCTGTAAATTTCTAATATTAAATAAATAAATAAATAAAAAATTTATCAATTTAATAACTAATACGCGAGCCATATCCATTAACTCAGAACATCCACCACTTCACATTCAAGTCTTGCAGCAACGGGTACAATTACTACTACAACCAAATACAATGAATCTGGAAACGTATTATCAAATTGCCCCTATAGCTCAGTGGTAGAGCGTCAGTCTTGTAAACTGAAGGTCTGTAGTTCGATCCTGCATGGGGGCATTTTTTTATCTATATATCTTTTCATTTTCATTTTTCTCAGAAATTTCTTTTATTAAAGAAACTATCTATTATTTTCAATTTCCTAGGTAAAAAATGACGATCGAGAAGCTTCATATGGAAGAATCGTGGAGCCGTAGAGGAAACTTTTCTCAAAATTAATATTTTTTAAATTTCAAACTTAACTAGGACATGATTATAGTGGCGAATTATTATTATAGTAGCAATTAAGAATATACAATGCCTTCCTTCAAAAAGAGTTGATTTAATGTCTATCAATGAACAATTATGAATCGAGATTAAGAATAATATTTGATGTCCAGTCCGTCTACGAAAGATTGTGAGTCGAGATTCCTTTTTGTTATCTCAGATCCAATATTTAGGGATGTCAATTTAGCCCAAAATTTATGAAATGACCCTATTAATCTAACAATTTGATAGGGTTAGGGCTTAAAATTTTATAACAAAAAAATTTTCAACTCGAAAGACCCTAAACCAAATAGTCCGCAACCCGATAGGGATGGCCCGAGCCGCATAGGTTCGATCCGAAAATTAGCGAATTCTCATTATCTAATTTTCAAACTTCATTATATTAATTTTCTCAATGTTTTGAAAGTTTGTATTATAAGATTTTTCTCTTCAAATGTATGTAAAAATATATTTTGATTTAATATTCCAAAGTTATATTCATCATATCACTTTTTTATATTTTAAGATAACATTTATTTGAAAATATATAGATTCAAAATTTAAAAAACGATAATCTATTATGAAAAATTTATGTTCTTACTTCTCTAAGTGTTATATATTAGTTTAAATTAAAGCGACATTCATTTGTGAATGTATTTCTTTATTATATAATTATTATATTAATTAAAAAATTCATAAATTTATTTTGAGCTCAATTAGTCTAATCGGAGAAGTTCCTTCCATCTTTTGTTCAATTTGTCAATTCTTCTATAATTAAGGTTCCCCTGAATTTCTAGGCAATTGGAAGTAAATGAGACTCAATATCCAAAACATATTCAAGAAAAAGTAATCTCATACAACCCATTGAGATATATACATATAAATTCTCACTATGTCTGATTAGTCATTAACTACCATTCACATAAATTTGTATGACCTGTAAAAGCTACCAACCACCTAAGCAAAATGTTTCGAGGGCAGCTCACACCTCACATTCACATAGAGAGAATTTACACATATTCTTCATGAAGCAAAACAGCGCCCCAACATTCGTGATATTCAGGCATTTGGTCCTAAGGTTAATAGGAATACGTTAGCATCACCAGTCGCTTTCCCTTTATGCTACGGAAAATACATTTTTACATGCATAATACTTGGACCCAAAATTCCATGTGCCATAAACGAGTGATGCATGGGTTAAATTGGAATGGTCCATTTGGTCCGAAATCGAATTGATCGTTCCGATTTCAAAACGAAATAGGTAAAAACAGGCCTAATCAAAACCAGCTAAATGATCCTATCGATCCGATTAAAGTTCCGAAAAATATGGAACCGAAAAAAATCGGCAGTTAACTGTAGGTTCCGAGACACCGCGGGCATAGGAGGTAGGGTTCAGGTGGGCAGGTCTCCCATTAAAAAACCACCAGTTTCGGCCAATTTCAAACATTTTTTTAACCCAATTTTATATATAAATACCCCCTTGCATTTTCATTCTCATTCATACACAACTCTTGTATTAACAAGAATTCTTTTCTCTTCACTCATCCTCATTCTCGAGCCTAGCTATCTCAACATCTCTATGGTGAGCAACTGATTCTTATAAAAATATGAGAAATGCAAAAGCCAACAACTCGCCACAAGACGTTATAAGAGTTATAATGTCTCTTGGGCGAGCTATTGATTCTTGCATTTCTCTGAATTTCATGGTCAACTATAAACTTGTAATTGCAAATTTATAATTATTTAGGTTGTGAGTTTGTTTATTATAAACTTTGTAATTTGTAATTATTCCATTATAAAATCAACATCAATTCAAATATTCTTTTTTTTTACTTATTACTTATTATTCTATATAGTTTTATTTTTATATCATCATGTTGATCATATTGAATTAAACAAATCGAGAAATCATCGAACTAGAACCGAAAACGGGTACAGCTAAAAATAGTTAAAATATGTCAATTTTGAACGAAACCGCCTATTAATTTTCTGGGCCAATTATGAAACCAGAATCGGCGGTTTATGATATAACGGCATCACTACCATAAATTGTTTGCTAAAGCGTTATATTCTTCCAACTGCTACTCCACAAGTTTACTATCGCAATCTTGTTTGTGCAATTTCTAATTGTGCCAAGTATGGCAATGGTACTCTCTCTCTCTCTCCAACCATATGCATACACTTAAGAAATATTTTCGTGGATTCACATTTTGTGAATTGTTACACTTTGTAGCAAGAAATTCTTTTTGTTTTACAGACACGAAAGGAGTGAAGGGCTGTGTGCAATAGCTTGTGAGACGAGCAGAAGATCCAAAATTAGTGCAACTGATAGCCTTACACATTTATGACTTAAACTATCTACAAAATATATTAAGATAGTTAGATTGACAATATGTAATTCTTCCTGTCAATGGCCTTGTATTATTAACACAATTTTGTATATTTTCACTTTACTTAAAGATGATTATGATGATTCGAAGTCTCAATCTATTAGTTGTAAGAAAAATGTCTAGTCAATTTCCCTTCATCATCTAATTGTCTTATACTTTGTTATGTTGTGAACTATTATACTGATGTCCATTTCAAAGAATTTGTTCCTTGAAATGATTTTCATACTTTAGTAGTTGAGTATGTGTCATGTGAAGTTTGCGTTTACAATATGAATATGCTAAAACAAGATTTTCTTTTATTTTTGTTTATATAAATAAGAGTTTGCTAAAATACAATTTTTTTTATGAGAACGTGAAAATACTTTCATTAAACGTATAAGTAACTATATATACAATGAAAATTAATTACCCTTTAAAAAATAAATTTTTCATCTCCTTCAAGATCCAAACTCAGGTTTATATTTATATGGGTCTATTGTAGATACGCTCCATGAATTTCTAATTTTTATCCTTTTCTTTTAATATTTTATCTCATAATTTTATATTTGAAAATTAAGGAATTTGCATATGTTTCATTCATTTAAAAAATATTCATCTTATTCTTATTTTTAGAACAAAATTTCAATACATATATGCACCGATGCAATCTTAATTCTTAGATCTACCATATTTTTATTTTTTGATACAATATGCGGACTTGATCTTTCTACTTTTCTACGTGGTCTTGTTGAAGGGCTTAGCCCCATAGCCTAAATTTCTTTAATTTCTGGAATTTTTTACTAATAAAATACAAGAATTTTCAAAACCTTATCATATATTTACTATTTATAAATAGTAGTAATACCTAAGTACATTCCAATGTACGATGTGCGACTCATAATTGGTAAAATTGAACCTTAGCTTATTGAATTTTGGCATTAATAAATTTTTGACCCACACACTCTGGAATGGATTAATGTCTAATTTTGATTTAATTTTATTTTGACTCCGTCGACTTTCTGGGTCAGGATTGCAACTACTACAAACTAAATGGATGATTAGTAGTAGTACACATTAATGGAATATAAACATACAATATGATAAAATTTTGCACGGATTTATTGAGAATAAAAAATACATACAATACAAAAATGATTGAGAATCAAGTTCAAATATAATAACAGTAAGGGCCTGTTTGGTTAATGAGATAAGGTAGGATAAAATGCATTAATATGGTCCAACAATGTATTATCTTGCCTGAGATAATAATCTCGGTCCATTTCGGTTTTTGTGCAATTTACTGTGGGAGAGGGTTTCACTCAGTTTGTGTAACTGAGTCCTTCTCCCGATACATTATCTGCGCACCCCGATAGTGATATTTGTTCCCACCTTACCTTTCCGCCTTCTTGGTTTCTGACCGTTGGTGGGCGGCGAGCGTCGACTCTGGTTCCGTTGCTGTTGCGAGACTGTGAGTTTGATTTGTATCGACTCTGGTTTCGTCGACTTTGGATACGATTTTGTTCATTCTCAACCTTGGTGGGCGAATTGGGTTGTAGCTTGGTTTGGCAAACACAGATGACACCCTCGGTGCAACTAGGTTTGCAGCCATGTCGGTCAGTCCATCTCTGGATTCGATGAGGTTGTGATGATTTTAGCGGATCTGAGCCTCTTAATATTCCCGTATTCTCTGTTCTAGCACTAGTTCGATTGGTTTCTAATTTCGATTCTCATTTTGTGTTCGAATGGATGATTTGGGCAATGGATTTCTCATTTGTTGTTCAATTTGAGACTATATTGATTTTTGTAAATCCGAGCCTTTTTTCCCCCAAAGATCTCCGTTCTTGTTCTTGGATTTGTTTGATTGGTTTCTGATCTGATTCTCTATTTTTGCCCTTTTTTGTTTAGGTTATGATTTCAGCCGCCGTTGATTTTTGGCAATCGTCGATTTTTAGTGTTCTTCTATTTTTTGTTCTACATCGTTTTGATATTTTTGGTTTCTGATTTCAATTTCTGATGTTTTTGTTCTTCATCGTTTTCCTTGTAATGCTTTCTGGCCGCCGTCTATTTTCTACATGGTTTCCGACTGCCGTCATATTTCACAGTCGCCGAAGAAGGGGAGACTTTAGATCTGCTTCTGGATCTTGCATTTTTTATTAATTAATCCTAATATATTAATTATGATTAACTTATCTAAATTAATTAATAAAATAATTGTTGAATTGCTAAATAAGTTAATATTTGTCCAAAATTTAATTAATTTATCATTATTTAAGAAAGTTAACTAATCAATAATTAATAAATTAATACTTAATCACCACTTTATTCACATTTATCAGTTAATCTTATAATTAATTAATAAGTCAATAATTTAGTTTAGTAAATTAATAATTAAGACAACTAATTAATTTATTAAATTAATTTATATAATTTATTAAATAATTTATATTTATATTTTTATTAAGGATAATAATATCATTTTATATCTTATCTTACTTACCAAATAATAACATAATCTTGTTGATATGGTAATTTTTTTTATCTTAAAATTCATCTTATTTTTAGTGCGGAATGATGGAGATGTCACATTTCCAGCCCTCAATCTTAGTAGTAATATAAAATCCAGAATTTGTAGCGCTGCAAAAACCAAAAATGGAACCCCCATCTGAGCACCACCACCACCTCCACGACCAAGAGCCGCAGTCATCATCAGTCTGCGCCAACTGCGGCGGACCCGCCGCCTTCCCCACCCCTGCGCCCCCCTCCGACACCCCTTCCTACATCCCCATCCGCTTCCCCGCCGTGAACCTCCCCCCCTCCCCCACCAACACTAGAGATACCATCATGCGCACCCCCGTCCCCCACTCCGAGAAGGTTGAACCGCTCACTCTCCCCCACCAATTCGCCGCCCCCTCCAAGAGAATCCGCTCCCCTGATGACCTTGCCACTTTCCACTCCTCCCCCTCCTTCCGCAACTTCCTCGGCTTCGTCGTCTCCTTGTCCCAATCCACCAAATCGCGCAAGCTCTCCGATCCCTGCCACGTCTCCCCCGCTGTCGAAACCCTAGTCTCGATTCTCCAGAAACTAACTGACTACGTCGACGAAATCCCTCCGGCGGCGCAGACTGCGCGGTACGGTAACGTCTCCTATCGCGTGTGGCACGAGCGGATGAGTGGCGAGGCCGAGGCGTTTATGCTCATCTTTCTGCCGCCTCAACTTCGCGATGCTACCGTGGAAATTGTGCCGTATTTTACCGATGGCTTTGGCAATGCATCGCGAATCGATTATGGTAGGAAACATGTTTCTTTTATTGTGAATTGGTACTTTTTTTAGTAGATTTGATTGATGGTTTTTTTAGTAGATTTGATTGATGGCATTGTTCATCAAGAGTTTAATTTACTGAAATTCATGGTTATACACTTCTAAACTGTACCTATTAGGTTTTTTATACTATTTTTTTCTCTGTCACTGCATTAGTTTATGTATCACAGCGATTATTTATGCAACAAGTATAAAATCGAGATTCATGAGTATTTGATGCCTTTGGTGAAAATAAGGAGAAAATCCAATAAGGGCAATCCGAGCAGGTGTTCGGAGTGTGATAATTTTTCATCCAGCATTCCTTTATTTTGATAAGTAAAGTAACAGACTGGAAAGAAAAATGAATCATTGTGTAAGCTATATATCATATTTAGCTAAACGTATAGTTTTGTTTTATTCAAAAAGGGGGCAAAATTATAAAGTTAGAGATTCTGAATACTTTTAACTTGTTTGATATTTCGTTGAATGTCAACACGTTGATTAAGTGTTAGAAGGTGCAGCTTAGACTCATCTCAATACCATACTTATGCGTTATAAGTTAAAATTTTGTGATCTGTAGTATCACTGTTACCACATGGTTTCATACATATGTATATGCACAGATATTGTTTAACTTTTCCATCTTTAAGGGCATTGATTCTAACATTTGTTGCAGTCACACACTCGCACTTTAAACCATTTTTTATGGAAAACTGATGTTTCATAAGGGTGAAATCAGAATATTTGGGATTTTTGGTATTAAAACCCAAATAAACATACATGTATATGCACCAGTCTGTTTTGTATCTCTGTTAGTGAGATATATTCTGCATTGGTGTGAACATGAATACATAATAGTAAAGTTATTTGTTTATTTGTAGCTTTTAGTAGATTCTGTGTTTGCTTTATCTAGTTATTCTGTGTTTGCTTTATCTAGTTATCTGTTGGAAAGCTAAAACTAATGATGCGATCTTCTAATTTTGCTCCTCTTTTACATAGGAACTGGCCATGAGACAAATTTTGCAGCATGGTTGTATTGCTTGGCAAAACTAGGTGTTGTGACAGAAGAGGATTATCAAGCCTTGGTGTCAAGAGTATTCTTCAAATACATGGAGTTAATGAGAAAATTACAAATCACATATAGCTTAGAGCCTGCAGGATCCCATGGTGTGTGGGGACTTGATGACTACCATTTCTTGCCATACATATTTGGGTCATCACAATTGATTGATCACAAGTATATGAAGCCAAAGTCCATTCATAATGATGATATATTAGAGAATTTCTGTAACGAATACATGTATCTCTCTTGTGTTGTTTTTGTGAAGAAGGTGAAGAAGGGGTTGTTTGCTGAGCATTCACCTATGTTGGATGACATTAGTGGTGTTCCTAATTGGAAGAAGGTGAACAGTGGGCTGCTAAAGATGTATAAAGTAGAAGTAATGGAGAAGGTTCCTATCATGCAGCATTTTCTCTTTGGCTCAATTATCAAATGGTATGTCTTTAAATTCTCTAACAGTTCGATATATTGCATTAGTACTTTGGATTACATTTTTCTTCAGTAATCAGTTGTTCTCATCTTGTTTACTCTTTCAGTAGCTCTTAATTTTGAAAACTGTCCAGTAAAGCTAAGATTTGAAATAGTTAATAATTGTCTTGAATATGAAATGGCCAAATACATATACTGTTTTAGAAGGTCTATTGTTGAGTTCGATGCTTCGTTTAGGTGTAACTTCCCTACCCTAAATTTCCAGGCTAAAATTTGTGCCCAAACCTTTTATATGGTAAGCTTACACCCATAGATATAAAAATGTCTTCTAGTATGTGACAAGTTGTCGTCAAGGCGATAAGGTAAAAAATCCGAGGCGCGGGGCGACGGGGCGACCCACGAATTAGGGCGCACTAATAGGAAGAATTAATTGAGAAGAGAGGAAGAACTGAAGAAGAAAGAATCAATTTTCTTGAGAAGAGGATAAGAGCTGATTCAAAGAATTATTTTTGGAGGAACGTTCAATGTATTTGGAAGAGAGTTATTATTTTTGGAGAAGATTTGATTAGATTTGAAGGGTTTTTTGAAGAAGGAATTTGAAAGATTATTTTTGGACTTGGAGAAGGAAAAAGAAACAAGAAAAAAGAAACGCGAAAATTAGAGAGACTCGAAAATTTAGGGAAAAAAATACCTGATAAGGGTTTTATGAAAAAGGAATATGAAAGGTTATTTTTGGATTCAGGGAATGAAAAAAGAAAAAAGAAAAAAGAAAAAAGAAGAGAAAACATAGGGAAACTTTAAAATTTAGGAAAAAATTAAAAGGTACGTGAATTGGGCTTTCGGTTTGCAAAGCGAAAGGCTGAGGGAAATAAAACGACGTCATTATCAAAATGAAATAAAGGGTTTGTTTTAGGTCGACGACGATGGCGAGAGAAGGAGAAAGAGAGGGAATAGAGAGAGATGCTACTTACATGACAACGACGAACGACATCACCTGCAGATTGTTCGAGGTTGCTGCTCGTCTCTCTTCCTTCTTCAGTCTCCGCTCGTCTCTCTTTCTCCTCCAATCATCGTTCTCATCTTATTTGGATGAGAGTCATGAGACACAAGTTGCCGATCATTTTCTCTACCTCCGTCGTCGACCCAAGTCGACCCACCACGCACCGTGCGCCCTAGCCGCCCCACCAGAGCCCCCTGAATATTGCTCGCCCCATCCACATTGGGGCGATTCCTGTCGAGCCCCTCCTTGGGCGCGCTTTTAACAACACTGGTGACAAGAAATACTAGAAATGACATCAGCTAGTGTATGTTTCATAATGTTGTTGTTCGTATGATTGGTAAACTCACTAATTTCATGAATTAGGCATGCAAGGCAGGGTGAATAATTTTTTCTTATATACAACCTCATTCCAGGCTGTTTTCTATACAACTTATTCAGATGATTTCTATACCTATTTACATTAGGGGAATTTTATTTACGTCAAGTTTTACATTAGCTGTACCTTCAGTTTCCCTTAACCATCATAGTTATTAAAGGCACAAAGGCTCCTGGAGCCTCAAGTGCGAGGCTCAGGACACACCTTTCTAAGAGAAGATAGATGCAAGAGTAAGGAAAAAAAAAAGGAACTATTCTAGCAACTTTAGCTACGATTTGGTCTAGATCAAACCAAAAGGTGCAAGCATTTTTAGGTACAATTACAAGTGCAAGTTACCCCCAAGTGCTACTAGTGCTCAAAAGGTATCTCGATTTCAGAGGCATTGCTTAGACTCGAACTTGTGATCTTAATCACAACATTGTCGCTGCACCAACTCGGTCAACCCACGGGGGCAACAAAATAGAGATTATTGTAAATCATATTTTAGGATTATTGATTCGTATTCCCTGAAGATCTATTTCACGAGGTTCTTGCATATTGGTTTTGGGGATTGAAGATATATTTTATGGATGATTATGCCCGATTTAATAAATTTGAAGGGATTAACAATCTATTATAGGAACTATTTTGACTTATCTGATAAATAAGATTATAAGCAGACTAAACATGTCTGAACTCTGAAGGTATATTTTAGTACTAAATTACTAATTATGTCTAATTTGACAAATTAGGATGTAAGAGAAGTAGGCATAATTTGTTTTAGGATTTATGTAAATTTCTGTATTGTTGCTCAAATAAAGCATATTTATACGCTATGGATTTCTGTATAATAAGCTTATATCTCAATGGAAAATAAAGAGGAAAAAGTTAAGGGAAAAAAAGGAAAAAGTGACAAGTTTAAGTTTAAGGGATGAGTATGGTGACATTCTGCATGGAGGAAATGAATTTGTTTCTGTGATGAGTGTGATCTGAAAGGAAAATGTAATTGCTGAATGCGTAATTGGTTTTCTTGACTTTGAACCACAATCATATGAAATGTCTGCCAAAGGAATATTTATCCTTACAACCTATACAATTCCATCACCTATAATTTGCATATCTATGAACAGCACTAATTTCCATTGGCATGTTTTCTTATATCTATAGTTATCTTGGGCACGTTTCTCAGAAAGAAATCAGAAAAGAGATGATTCTGGTTCATCAGCTATTCGATGGACTACCCCCTGTTTCAAAAAAATTACTAGCCTGTTGCATATAACTACATTGGTGGACATGTGACATGTAACCGCAACCAAGAGCCCTTTTTGTGATTGTTTTTGCGTTGCCTTATGATTATGACTAGTGTATGATAAAAATCTAACTCTATGAAGTTGAAAATAAACATCCTGCTTATCTGATCTTAAGTAGCTAATGACAACACTTGACTCAACGACATCTTTGATTATACAAACAATTGGTATTGTTGATTCACTCACGTTTTCATTTTGCAGGCAGGAGTAAGAGGTGGAACAGGCAGATCATTTCTGAATTAAGTTCTGGAGGGGCCTTAACTGGTGCATACAGAGTCCAATTTATTGTCTCCTGTTATTGCATTTTTGTGGATATATTGCGCCCTGTTGAAACTTTGCCGTTACTGAATGCTGCAGAATCATACTATTCTCATTGGTACAACAGTGAGTTGTATTCTGCGGCTGCAGGTTTATATTTTAAAGCTCGGATGCTACTGCAACATCATAATCGTATCGATTGTACTCCCCCTATGGCATGTCGGCCGGCGTATAGCCACGAGCCTACTCTTTTATACCTACTCTGTACTTTTGTAGATCTTGGGAGTATTGTATTTATTGTTGTTATTTCTATTTTCTCGAGCTTAAGGTTTCCTGGACAATGCTAACCTATGTTAAAATAGAATTTCATGGTTGTTCTGATCTGATGAGATTTAATTTTATTACTGGAAAACAGCTAGGAAAATGTGTCATGAACTTGAAATGGAAACAGCAGATTTTCAATACCAACATAAACCAGAATCCTTCATGAACTCGAAGGGAGGAGACATAACATATTCAAATAAATCGTTGATCTTTATTATGGTACACGCTTAGATAGATATAATGAAACTGTAAGTATGTAATATATGATAAGCACGATGGAAAATTGTTTGCTTCACCAATATAATTCCGAAACGAAACAACAGTAGTCTACAAACAATAGAGAAGATTAGGAAAGGACCCCTCTTCATCATTTCCAATTGTTAGCAACAATATCTGCAAGATCAACCACCCTCTGTGAATAGCCCCACTCATTGTCATACCAAGCAATCACCTTCACCATGTCATCTCCCATGACCATGGTGAGCGATGAATCCAC
>JAYDZE010416462.1:0-16700 GCA_034509125.1 Monilaria moniliformis | reverse complement strand
GAAGCCCCAAGGTGGTTGTGGAGTATGTCTCCTTTATTGCAGTACTTAAAACTCTCCAACAATCAAATAAATGGTACAATTCCGAATCTCTCATCCACCTCCATCTGGTTAATGGATCTTAGTTACAATCAATTCTCAGGTCCTATACCATTATTTCCTGCCAATGCTCTTGGTATTTACTTGAGTGCAAATATGTTATCTGGTTCAATTTCATCCATTTGCAAAACTCACCAAGATCTGCTTAGTTTGCTTGACCTCTCAAATAATCAGCTGGCAGGAGAGGTTCCCAACTGCTGGGAGAAAATGCTCAACTTGTACTCTCTCAATTTGGCTAACAACAGTTTTTCAGGTGAAATTCCTGGCTCTTTCGGCGCATTACATAAGCTCACTGGACTACAGTTGCATGGTAATAATTTATCTGGTGAGCTGCCTTACAATTTGAGATTTTGCCAAGAATTGATAGTCATTGATGTTGGAGGGAACAAGTTAACAGGAGAGATCCCCACTTGGATTGGCTACATGTATAAATTGAGATTTCTAAACCTTCGTCGAAATAAATTACATGGCAATATTCCTCCCCAGATATGCAATCTTACTAATATTCAAGTTCTGGATTTGTCGATAAACAACCTGTCTTCGATAATACCTGATTGCTTCAACAATTTTACTGTCTTGGCTACTAAGAAACCCACAACAATTATTGGTCCAGGTATTTTCATTGTAACGACGAGGTCAGTATATTCATCATTTCTATGGAAAGGTCAGGAATCGAAATACTGGAAAAATCTCGGGCTTCTCAAACTCATTGATTTTTCAAGCAACCGATTGACCGGGAACATTCCCAAATCATTTTCCAATATGAGGGAATTAAATTCCTTGAATCTTTCAAGAAATAGTTTTACAGGATATATAATTCCAGATATTGGTAAAATGAAGATGCTAGATTCTCTTGATCTATCACACAACCAACTCTCTGGCAAGATACCTACAAGTTTGGCACAAATATACACTCTTGGTGTCCTTGATTTGTCGAACAACAATTTGTCTGGAAAAATTCCAACGAGTACCCAACTTCAGAGCTTCAATGCATCGGCTTATGCTGGGAATGATGGACTGTGTGGCGACCCTCTGGCGAAGTGCCCCGAAGATAGCTTGAGGCCATCCACCACTAATTTCGGGGAAAACATGAATGAGAAAGACGATAGCAGCCTCTCATTTATGCAAGAAGTTGGCATATCAATGGCCTTTGGTTTTATCTTTGGATTTTGGGGAGTTGTTGGTTCTCTCATACTAAAGGAATCTTGGAGAGATGCATACTTCAGCTTGTTGGATGCTGTTGGAGATTGGTTCTACGTCAGGACTGTTGTGTTTGTATCCAAAATGGAGACGATGTTGAATTACAGGTAATATTAACTACATTTTACTTCAATAATTTTTTTGCCAATGTCAATTTTCTCCCTTTTAGCTTGAAAAGCTAAAGAATTTTTAAACAGCATTGAACCCATGCATAATTTATTATGATTTGGTAATTGAATGCATAATTTGTTATTTATTATATCCACTCTTTCTTTGTGAGTAGAGGTGGAGAAGCTCGTGGATAGTACAAGAAGAAAGGAGGAAGAACTATATATTGCTTATAAATAGTTTTGGTACCTGAATTATAGTCCATGGATTGAGTGTTTTTCCTACTTCTATCAATGTCCCTCGTGTATTTCAATTAGTGATGATGTAATAGTGTATGTACTTATTATTGTCAAATTAAGTGTTCTTTTTTTCCTACTTTTGATCATGTATTCAGAGATAATGTTTAATGTACAATGTCACACTTTCCTCTTTTTTCTTTAAGTAAGGAAACAAATTTTTTTTTTTTTTTTAGATTTAGGAAACAATTGCGATATCAAATTAAATTATTGATATTAATTAGTGGCAGTTGACTTCGCCTGCATTTTCTCGTTTACTTGCAAAAGTTGGATTTATATTTGGAAATAGTTAGTTCTCGCTTATTTGAGGGTAATAGAATTATCAACTAGGACTAAACCCAGTCCCATTTATATAGACTAATTGGAATTTCATAAGAATTAAGAAAAAAAACTTAGAATAAAAAATTATACAATAAACTTTCTAATAAGTTCATATTTATTTTAATGATTAATTAATGATAAAGAGTTCATCAAAGTTGTCAAATAAAGGTATATTAGTAAATGAGTAAAAAAAATATTACTTTTATAGAAATAAGACTATATATTTAGAAGATCTGTAAAAAAAAAAAAAAAACTGACAACTACAAGTTTATCAGATATTCTTTAGAATATGTCTCACAATTTCCACCTCTCACCAAAGAAAAATACTCCCCACCCCCAACTTAATTACTCAACCTGATATTCGCCGGAAAAACCATTGCACTCCGAGGTGATCAACAATGGCGGCGCTTCTGACCCACCTACCTTGTCCGGCTGAAGATTTTCATTCTGGCTTCTACTAACCGGCGGCTTTCTTGAACAGATTTGACGGCCGATGAGTTCTGTGATGCCGGAGGCTGAGGCAGGCGGCGGCGACACCTGTGGCGGTGGGGAAGTCGGTGGAGAAGACGGCGGCGTTGCTTCAGTGGACTTTCAGCCCAACCGAAGCTTTGGCACAATCTATTCTAGTTTTGTGGCACGCAGCTACACCATAGCCCAACTAACCATCCACAAACACATAGTCAAACTGAGGTCATCAACCAGGGGCTCGAGCAACACCTTAAACCAGCAACTTGGGCTGCATAACAATACCTCGTACTGTTGGGCCCAATTTAAGCTACTGTTAACGGCCCATCGCAACGGTTCAAGGGATTCTGTTAAAGGGAAATAGTGTCATTAAATAGGCTACAATCTTGTTTTCAGTTACAGGGAATGAATAGTTGCTGTTTTTCTTTTGGAGTCCCTTTATTTCTTGAAGTCGTAACAAAGTATCATACAAGAGGCATAACTCAAGTAGCAAGGCTGAAACATCTAAAGACTTTTCTCAGCAAGCCTAGTTCAAGTGGCAAGGTTCAGGCACCTAAAGCCTCTACTTAGCGAGAGGTCTTAGGTTCAAATCCTGCCAGCGTGCGGTGTATTTTCCCACCTTATGGTGGTGTAGCTGTCTCACTTACGTGTGGAATTATTTGTCCCGCCTATGTGCGGTGTAGTTGTGGTGTAACTTTATGGTGGTGTAGTTGTCCCACCTGCGTGGGAAGTTGTTTGTCTCGCCTATGTGCGGTGTTGTTGTCCCACCTGCGTGTGCCGTTGTGGTCCCGCCCTCTGTTACGATCTAGACCACTTGTAATTTCAAAAAAAAAAAGAAAAAAAGAAAAGAAAAGAGAATGCCTTCTAAAGTCTCAACAAAATGATGCAGCCCACAAGCTAGCAACGGCCTGCATTAGCATATCAATGTTTCGATTTAAATTTCTCTTTTTATTAACGAAAAAAAGGAATAAGGTAGAGAAGCAAATTAATATTTGTTGAATAGTTATGTACCTGAAGGTTTGTTAGAATTTTTTATTTTTAATCATGAAGGTTGTAAGAATTAGCCAGCCGCAAGTGGGCTTTCTTTTTGTCATGAACTTGAGAGGTCATCTGTGAAGGCTAATTTAAAGAACAAAATCATTATTTACATAGTAATATGACAAGGTGTAAACTGGGAATATGAAAAAAAAAATCCAACTTGTTATTAAACAAATGAGATTGATCCCTAAAATTAGGCATCACAGATGGCCTCTCACGTTCACAAACGATAAAAAGGATGAAAGAAAAATCACTATTCTGAAGTCAACGGAACTAATTAATTCAAATCCCCTGACTTTAGGCCTTCATATTTAATTGTAAATTCACATTTAACCACTTGCCGTTTAATAAGGTACATCTATGCACTGATTAGTTTTGTCTTATAATGATTTATTTTGTGGAATTAATTTTCAAATTAAAATTACGAAGTAATTTATTTGATGGAAAGAATAAGGGCATTCACAACAGAGGCCGATGTCAGAGACGAGAAGGGAAAGCTATTTTACCACTAGGCCAAGAGCTTTTCTATGTAATAAAACAATACACAAATTATGTAAGAAATATAAAAAAAGTAAAAAAGAAAAGAAAAAAACAATTTTTGTGTCATCCCACATCAGCGGGCCGTGAGCCTTAACTGTGGGAAGAGCCGACGGCTCTTGAATGTTGCAGTTGCGGGATTTTGGCGGAAAGGAGGGGAAAGGAGGGGCGGCTCGCTTGCTATTGCTCACGCCCTAATAACGCTTCTATAATGATTAATATAAATTAGGGGTTTGGTCGAAACAAATTCAACGGAATACCAGCTTAGCCTTAATTCATTTATTAACAATTTTAATATGGTTTGAATGCATAAATTGATTTTCTAGATTTATTTTAAATTTAAATATTTAAGCATTTATCTTAAATACAAATCATATTATCCCAAAAGTATAATAAACACACACAAACTCTACAGGTCCATGTATAAATTATAAAATCCTATACTAAATAAGGTTTATTTATAAAAAACAGAGTATTTTAACTTATAGATAAAGAATAATTGTTCAAACTAAAATTTATAGTTATGAGTAAAAGTGACATTTATCCGAATAAAAGTGATAGTTCTTGTGAGCGCGCACACAGTGAGGGAAAGCGCACATGAGTGCTGCATTAAACTCAAACTCATAACCCTGATTATGCTCATTGGTCCGTGACAATGAGCTAATTTAAGCATAATTACGCATAATAATGTGTGTATTCAAGTTCTAAAATCCTTCAAAAAATATTATATTCAAATTCTTATTATATTAAACTGGGCCAGAACTTTCTACCAAAAGTTTGACATTTTATGTCTTGACAGCCTAGCTAACAATGAATGGAAGCATCGATATTGTAAAAGAATTCAAATGCTAAGGCGCAATTTGTAATTTCAGAGTAATATATGATTTAATAGTCATGTGGTAGGTTTGAGTGACATCAACATAAAGAAGCAAACATCAACTTGCCTATACCCTGCTGGTGTTAGTGAAGTTAAATAAATAAACTTTCCAAATGATTTATTTTTTGTTTGCACTATAATAAAATATTCCAATAGTGACATTAATTTTAAAGAATTATGACATTTATAAATGTCACTATATAAAACTATAATACTCCCTCCTTCCGCGATAAAATGTCCAATTTTACTATAAATGGACGTCCGGAATAAAATGCCTCATTCACTTTTACTATTTTTGGTAAGTGGGTCCCACACTCCATTAACTCATTACACTTATATTCCATTATAAAACTAATATATAAAAGTGAGACCCATATTCTACTAACTTTTTCCAACCACTTTCATTCATATTTATTAACAAAGTCAAATAATTTCTTAAAACCCGCACCGAGTCAAAATGGGTCGGTTTATCGTAAACGAAGAGAGTATATGATAATCAGATAGTTATTATTACGTATCGTAAAAATAAAGACATATCACTAAATTTAGTGAGATTCGAGTACGTAACTAATTTTTTGACACATAAAAGTTTAGTTACATTTTATTCAACTAATTAGTTGCTAGGTCAGTTTTATATAGTAATCTGACAAGGTGTGAACTGAGCATTGTCATTACACAAATCGCATTGGTCCTTAAATTTAGCCATTACAGCTGGCCTCTCACATTCAGATATTTTGAAGTCAACGGACGCTTAATTAGGGATTAATTCAAATAAGTAATCTGATTAATTACGCCTTCACATCTAACTACCTTATTACAATAATATTAGATGTCTAGGATTTAAATAAAACAATTACAAAATCGGTAAATAAAAAATCAATCATAGGACCCACATATATATTATATATACCACCAGCACATGGTCTCAGAAATAAAAACAAAAGTTGTAACCCTACCTTGTGTTACATATTATGCTAGTTAAAGTAGTAATGTTGAGCTATTTCAAAACTAAAGATAGGCATGCTAATATAGACACTAGCTCAAATAAAAATTCATTTTTAAATAAAAATTAAGTATCATTATCAGCTATTAAATCATGAATCTAAGATGGGTTCTTCATTTTATTTAATGAGTTCGTGATCCTAGATTTAAATCTGATAGATGTGAAAAATATAATTTTTGAAATTCATATATTTTCACAACGAAACATATTCCACGGATAATTTAAAATTTGTAATTCCCATTTTAAAAGAAGTTTTTAGCTTAACCCTTCCATACTAATATATATCTTTTATTTTATTTTATTTTATTTTGCATATGCTATTCAATTATGTAACCAGAGATGATAATGTGCATCGATACTGCAGATTACATCACATGCTAAGATGCTTTTTAGAAATTAATTTGTTAGTAATTTATATTAGATTTATCCCATGGTCGGTGCTAATTAATTATGATTTGTGTAAGTTAGCATGCATTTAGCCACTCATTCAGTGGCGGATCCAGACGAAACAAATAGGGGGGGCGGAATTTTTTTTTAAATATAATACTTAAATATATTTTTTATAATAAAATAATTAACATATTACAATTCAAATAGCATTAGCGTCTGTTGACTGCGACAACTTACTTCTACGAGTATCTATAGTTTGAAAACATTTCAAAAAAAAAAAATTAGAAACCGTAGCGAAGAAAGACCTTTCATTGTATGTCACTAAATTGTCGTTCAACCAATCATCTCCCATCCTATTTCGTAGGTCGGTATTGACAAATTTCATAACAGAAAATAATCTTTCAACAGATGCAGTAGCTACAAGTAAGAACAATACCAATTCAATCAATCGATAAACTAATGGAAAAATTCTATTTTTTTTAATTTCAACAATCTTTCGAAAAAAGCTACTCAAATCTTAAATACCAATCAATCGTGTAAAAAAATAGTTGTTCGGGGGGGCGGGGGTAGGGGTGCGTGGGGGTGGGGGCAGGCGGGGTGGGGGTGGGGGGGTCGGCCGCCCCGTCCCGCCCCCCATCCGCCGCTGAATCTTAATCTAAAGAAGACATATATATGACAAGTTGACGAGGTAGTCAACCAAATGACGAAATCTTTCCCTAATTATACATGAAACCAAACAATACAATTTATAGCCACAAATTGTAGAATTAGTGAATTGAATTTGAAGCTACTAAACTATTCTTGTTGTGGTTAAGAACCAAACTGGTTGATTAATTCGCTGAAAATGGAACTCACTCGAAAATGAAAGTATTGGCGACTTAAATATGTATGCAGAGGCTACGTATTAGCCTCTGCATATGTATACAGCGGCGGATACAGGGGGTGTGAAGGGGCGGCCGATCCCCCTGACGGAACAATTTCCCAATACCTTGGCCAGAAAACCACCATGGTCGCCCCCTCCATTAGCTGTCGGTCTGTTCTAAAAAAGAAGATGACTGAAAAGTTTAGTTTATTACCACTAATTCCGCCCCCTCCATTTGTCAGTTCTAGATCCGTCACTATATATATATATATACCAATTCGTATACATTTTATTTGTGGGAATGTGTGTGGATATAGATGTGATTTCTCCAACAGAGTTACCCACAACTTTATTCTGATTATGTTCCTTCAATCATTAATCATGCGTAAAGCAGTTGCCTGATTCCATCTTATGCATATATCCTAATTGGTGATGACACCTTAATCCATTAGTAATTACCTCACAATGGCATATTTGACATATACTATATGCTCTAACTTAGTGAAACTTTTATATATAATTAACACTAGTACGTTTAGTGATATGGATAATCATATTTATGATGTTTCTAGATAGATTCCAATCGAAAACGAAACCATACTGCAAGAAGCAGATTAAGAGAAATGCATCCACAGCAGAGGTCGTGTCTTTACATTTCCCTTATACTATTCATGAGCTCCATATCAACTTTTAAAAAAAAAAAATTTACACCTTGCAATAGAGGTCGAATCTTAACTTTCTCTTATACTATTTATTTATTATATTTTAAATTCTTTCATGATTCATATAATTTTCAATTGCATAATTTAAAATCGATTTTTGTTAAAATTAATTAAATAATATACTTTAAATCGAACAAAAAAATAATAAAAAAATCAAGAAAAAAAATGAAAAAAATGTGCTACAAGTGGGTTTCAAAACCAGGAAAAAATAAATGTGCTGCAAGTGGATTTTGAACTCAGAGGAGTGGTGTTATAATTGCCACTTTTATCATTACACCAAAGCCTATTATATATTTTAAAACAATACATTAGTAATTAAATAAAATAAAAAAATAAAAAAATGAAAAAACACAGCGACGAACAGCTTGCTCAGCCTTACGTGCGGGAAGAGCCGACGACTTACAGCTCTGCAGCGGCGATAAGCCAACTGCAACAGCCGAAACAGCGGGTGGCTCTCACAAAGAGCCGTTGTTACCAATGCTCTAACGGCCTGAATGGAGTCCATGTAGATATACACAAGTTGTAATTAGTGTAATCGTAATTATTTAACTAATCACAATGTTTATATTAAATAATGAAATTCTCACTAAAATTGTTTCCATTTTTCAACATTTTAAGAAAATTAGCTGTCAAAAATCTCCAAGTTTCAGAAACCAAGTGAGTTTTTTCAAAGTCTAGCTAAAGATCTGTGTACTTCCAGTTATTCGATCAGCTTTTTCTTCGGTAATTATATTCCTCGCACCAGTGGCGGATTTAAAACCAAAAAATAGAGAAAACGAAATAAAATGAGGAAAAAAAATATAATATCCAATATGTTCAAAGTTTTCGTTTTGCCTACAACATGTCCATCGTCCTGTCATCCGGACGAAGGGACGACCATGGTAGTTTTACAGCGACCCTAACGAAAAATTAACCGTCGGGGTGTCGACCGCCCCCTCCCGACCCCCCTACATCCGCCACTGCCTCACACTCGGGACTTTTAAACAAAAACTTCAAGATAGTTTACTATGATATCAGTCTCTACAAGCTAAAAAGTTTGTTTATTCAGTATAATTCTATGGTCAAATTACAAAATTTATCTTTTACTATTGACCTTAGGTTAAAAATGGCTTATAATTATTATTTATTCATATTTTAAAGATTTGTTCTTATAACAAGGTTCTTTATAATATATATATATATATATATATATATTCGTATTTCATTTATTTTTGCTATTAAATACACATGGATATAACAAGAATAAAGTCCAATTTCTCATTCTATAATTAGATTATTACAATCTAATTAATTAATAAATGAAATCACAGAAGAAGTATAGCAAGGATAGTAGTTTGATTCCTTGATAGGGGCACCGAGCGTTGTTTGGTCTTCTTTTCTTTTCGAAAGATAATTTTCTGGAATTTCCGTGTTTGACCTTTTGTTTTCAATGGACGGTGTGAATCAATCGTCCTCTTCAATTTTCCATTATTAAATTCTATTTGTGTGATATTGACCCTTCACATGGACAAATAATTCCTTGGTCGACACAGTGACAATGTGAGTTGCTGTGTTTAACCAATAGTTTTCTGACAAGTGAAACGTCGGTTTTAATTTGCACCCGGATGTGGGTCCACCAACGTTCCAGGTGCACATTAAAACTAACGTTCTATTTGTTATAAAACTATTGATTAGACACACCAATTCAGATCGACACGTGATGTTTCCTTTTTCCACATTTATATGCCAATATACCAAGCAAGACTTCCATTCCCTATTATTGAATTTTCACAATTTCTTATTTCATCTTTATTTTCTATAACTATTCTTGAATTGGAAATATATTATATGTGTTCTACATACCAACATTGAATTGGTTTAAATAAACTATATATTGATCAACTTTGCAATTTGATTTTACTTTGCAAATATATACCAAAAACTTTGTAATTTTTGTATTGAAAGAGACGAAATTGGACGCCAATATCTATATTTTTACACATTTAATTAAAAATAATCGACTATATAAGTAAGAGGTTATTATCTAAAACTTGTCCTTCCCCCACGACCGTAGTCTCGCATTCACACAGTTCTTGTTTGTTAACATTTCCGAATTAAGTAATTAATCATCTTAATCAAGGATTCTACAATCATCACTAATGATCATGTAGATGAAAACAAATCGAAATTAGAGTATAAACTCCCTCCGTGCCAATACAGATGTCACACTTTATGATTATACGAGATTTTAGAAATTTTTGTTGAATGTGTTAATGATCAGAGATAAAAAGTTGTTTATAATATAATATTTTTTCTAATATGAAACTGTGACATCTTTAGTGGGACGAAGAGAGTATTTGTTTTCATTAACCTATTGGCTAATTTTATAATACTCAATTTTTAGGAATTATAATAACCTAAGATAATATGAAATTGCATTGAGGGATATTTTCAGTAAATCAAATTCAAACGTATGTCACATCGTATTCATTGAAAATTGAAAATTGTTTGAATCACAAAGACCTGTCACTCTGTCATTTTTCTTAATCGCACAAAATCATAATTAGGACATGTTAATTATAGTAAATATTGATATTCTCGTATGAAACGTCTTTGACCCAAACATGGGCTGCCACTTTGCTAAATCTTACCATTTTTATAATTTGACCCCTCGCAAAAAGCAAGACTAATTTGATTAATATTAGGTGTGTATATATATATTATATATATAGAGTTGTAATCAAATCCGAACCAATTCTTATTGCAGAACCAAGAACCAATCTTGATCGTCCATTTCAAAAATCTAACGGTAGATATGTCTACACATATAATGATATCTACATTGTGGGATTTTTTCGCAAATCATGGAATTTAAGGAGATCCCATGATATTCGGATTTTTCCTAAAATCGTGAGATTTTTTTGTACAGTTATGCCCTTTAATGATGTTTGTATAAAACAATAATGATATGATTTTTCCTACAATCTAGTCCGTCCAATTCCAGATCCTAAGGTGTATATTAGTTCTTAATTATGCATCTAAGAGGTGTTCTCATTTTAACGCACTCTTATATATATATATATATATATATATATATATATGGATTTAGGATTTGTAGTGGCATGAAATGGGTGTACATCTCCATCTTGGCCAAGTAAATATTTGAATTTCCACGTAACAAGTGGGGTATGTGTGTATATGAAATACTACAATTAGTTCTACCAATACATGAACCTATTTTAATTAGTAGTGTATATCTTTGTGTATACTTACCAAACTAATTATGTATTTGAATCTTGGAAAAGTCTGGAAATTGAGGACTTAATTTAATGAGTGATGCTAAACAGTCATATTATGGTTGCACACACGCGGTTTTTTGAAGAAATCGGACCGATTCGGTTAAAATTGGTTCACCTAATGCAATTAAATTTATAATTATTTTTTTCTAAAATATATAGGTGGGAAAATGACTCTTATGTAAATGATATTAATGTATTATTATTTTTTCGATACATTAACTATTATACTCTTGTGTAGATGGTAATAATGTGGCCGCTCGGCTTTATTGTAATTTAATTTCGTGAGTATAAAATTTCCATAACTTGGCTCTTCTTTCTATGAAAATTATATTAATGCTCACGTGCACATGAGTTATCTTTAATGAATATTAATTAAGCAATTTTGTGTGTGGTATTTATAATAATGCAACAATTATAATATAATTAATGTGAAAGATAACAGCCATAAAGTGAAGAAAAGTGAAAAATGATTAATGCAGCAGCATCATTGTCTCAACTCTTTGAGCGCACGCTTCCTAATAATTAATACATAAACATGCTCATAATCTCTTTTTATCTATGTTAAATACAATTTCATATTTAAACATATGGGAAGCATATATATATATATATATATATATATATATATATATATATATGCAAAGTGGTGAATTCCGACCCCTCGACGGCTAATTTTCTATTAGGGTCGCTGTAAAACCGCTACGGTCGCCCCTCCGTCAAGATGACCAGATCTGTAGGAGAGAAACTGAAACTGTGTGAGAGTGAGAGAAAGAGAGAGATAGACGTGTTGTAGAAAGAAACGAAAGTTTTGAACGTATTGAAGGTAATTTGATAATACAACTTATACAAGTACATATATATATATATAGTACTCCCTCCGTCCCAATTCAGATGACCCACTTTCTTTTGCGGTTTGTCCCAATTCAGATGACTCATTTCCTAATATGGCAAAAAATTAGAAAATAATAAGACACATCTAATCCCACTTTATTGCATTAATTAATAGTTTTTTTTATCTATCTCCATTAATTTATCTAACAACTTTTTCTCTCTCCTTCTCATTTCTCTCCCCTTATTAATTCATCCACCAACTCATTCTCTCTCCACTTAAACTTTCTAATTAAAAGCTCCTAAAATACCGTGGCGAAACCCAAATGGATCATCTGAATTGCGACGAAGGGAGCAATAAATTAGGATTGGGCGTCATCCATGCGAAAACAAAACTGAAAACGCAGGCCAATCGAGATGAAGCACATAACCATGGGGGTCATTGTGTTCAAGTTTCACGAAATCAAGGAAGATCAGTACAGTGGAACAACAAAATTCTAATAATCATATAGTTACGTTTTAATGTTGGAAATATATACCCTTTTTAGCACATGAAAATATTTAAGTTAGCCAATACCTGTTTATGTGACATTTGGAATTACAAAGAGAGGGGACCATTTAGCCACTCATCATAAAAAATATAGATGTGTGTGTCACGTTCATGCATTTTCGTTTTTTTATCCTATCTCTAGTCTATCTTGATCATGACTATATATATGTATGTTGTTACATCATAAGCTTTGTCAAAAATGATCCAACAATGACACTTCTGAGGCGGTGGCGGATTCAAGGGGAGTGTGAGGGGGCGATCAACCCTCCGACGGCTAAATTTTCCTCAGCATCACTGAAAAACCGACATGGTCGTCCCTCCCTCGATGATTGAATCTGTCTTTGTTGCGGTTCGGAGTTTGAAAATATTTTTGCTTCTCTGGAAAAATTTAAGCTTGAAGAAATCGTATTTGCTAGGATCCGCCATTGTCGCGACTCGGAAAATGAAGATAATGTCATGCAAATATATATTATGAAGCCAGTGAATGTGACTTTCCAACCGTAGCTTTTGGATTACACCTCCTTCATTTTCAAGTTATGAATCTGCCACTATTTCGAGGCTGCGACACGGTTAACATTGTTTGCATGTATATTGCTTTCAAATAATACTAATCACAAGTTGATTAAGAACGTGCATCTCTTGCTAAGAACGACAAGTTATAATTTATGACGACGTGTATAAGCCCATAAATGGATAATTGCATATATAATTTTTACTAATAAAAAATACACTAGAGAAATTACGTACTTATTACATACAAGTAATAGAAACGTTATGCTTAGATTTGTTGGGTTCTTATCTAGTCTATTTTTAGCAATAATTGATGACAAGATTGATGAAGGTAATGGAAATGTAACTATTTATATAACGAAAAGCATAGCAGTCAGGAGAAAAACTTCACTGGTTTAGACACATTACGTGGCAGTGTGAGTTGGTATGTCTAACCAATAGTTCTCTAGCAAGTGGAACGCCAATTTTAATGTGCACTTGGATATGATGAGCTCACTAACATTCCACTTGTCAGATAACTATTGGTTAGACACACCAACTTACATTGCTACATAATGTGTCTAGACCAGAGAATTATTTCTCTAGCTGGTAGATGTTGAGATGAAAGAAAAATTCCAAGATTGAGAGAGACATAGGGTCCAGATTCAATGTCAACATTTCTAGTCAACTCTCTTCTATCCATACGTGTCATTAAACCATGCCAAAGTTTGATACGAACCCAGCCAGATAAACACAGGCCGACAAGGTACCAGGCCATCCAGACAATCAGGCGATAAGCTTGGCCCAACGTCGTCAACGTCGAAGGATTACAAAGCCCACGCATTATTCTAGTTAATTAGCCCTAAATTATCATTGAAGTTGTTTCATTTTCTTGGCAATGCTTCCAGCCATACTTTAGGCTAGAGATCTTTTATTTTGCATATAAGGGCGGATGTAGGTGGGGTCGGGCGGGGTCGACCAACCCCACCGTCAGCTTACGAGTATCGACAAATTCCATTAAATTCGGTCTTTCGAATTGCTGTCGACTCCACATGTGGCAGCACCGCCACAAAACTATATATATTAGTTTTGTATATTACGAGGGAAATTTTGTGTTAGAACAATGAAAGATATGCGAGTATTATTATGGAAGGTAAAATTAAAAATGAAAAGACGTGAAGAAACTGCACATCGACCCCACGATGAATGTTTTCTAATTCCGCTATTGAGGACATATAAACCTCTTGCATGATCGGGCGAGCTTGCAAGAGTTTCGCGTTCTCTTTAACACGAGTATCAATACAGCTCGTATTAAATTTATTTAGGCAGGATTGAAGAATTTACTAGAAAACGACAATTCCTGGCTACTAATTAACAAATAATCAAGATTTTGTCACCTATATATATAGTGCCCGACTCGACTACTTGATGTAATGTTTATAAATTTTATTTAGGTCATGGATTCTTGTGTGAGTAGGAAACTAAGGACTTTTTAAGGTTTTGTAAGTGAGTTTGGTGATTGGTTTACATGCACTGTCGGATTGTGCGGTATTACGCAATGGATTGCTCATCTAGGGCGAGTCGCTTAGAATTTATTATTATTTATATTATCTATATTTCAAAGAAGTGGCTCTTAATATATTATTTTATGTTTCAAAAAGGTCCTAAGTAAATTATTTGTTTGGCAATTAAGCCTTCATATTATTCTATACCCTTGAATCAGTGGTGAATCTAAAACCAGAAAATGGAGAATCAGTGGTGAATCTAAAACAAGAAAATGGAGAAGCGGAATAAAATGATAAAAAAATTAAATATAATTTCAAATACTTCAACACGTCAATCTCTCTCTCTCTCTCTCTCTCCTTCACTCTCACACAGTCACACTTCTCTTTATCAGCTTCTCTCCAATAGATCCAGTCATCCATCCGACCGAAGGGGCGACCATGACGATTTTTCGATAACCCTAAAAGAAAATTAGCCGTCGGGAGATCGGCCGCCCCTCCCGACCCCTCCCTACATCCGCCACCGCCTTGGATCATACATCAATAAAGAGATTGTAAAAATGTTTTCAAACAATAATCGATGATGTTTCCATGACATATATATATTGAGATATAGGGCATGCTTAAATACTATATTCTTGTAAACAAAATATAAATTCATGCATGCAATATTATACATTGACGAAAAGAAAAGTAGCCAAGTCCTTCAAAAGGAGTAATAAACTTAAGAGATTATAATAATGGGACCCATAATTAGCAATGATAAGATGGGATTAGCAAAGAAAAATGTTAGAGATTAATGGTGCAAGATGTTCAAAACAAGCTAAACATGTCATGTATGAACACGGCAACTAAAAGTGCAACTTTCTTCACGTGTGAGACAATCGGTTGCCAAAAGGCCCACCACTTAACTCTTAAGATGACTCATAATTGCATTTGCTCTCTTAATAACCCCATTACTTTAACCATTAAAACACATCATTATGCTCTTGATTTCAATCTATATATCTTTGCATTAACTTCTATATATATAATCAAATCTGAACTAATTCTTATTGCATAACAGAGGCTAAATAATAATCGCATGATTAATAGATCTAACGGCTAATAATATGACACGTGCATTGAGTAAATGGTAGTATAGTAAATAGTCAAAACCGCAGTAATGATGTAATTCCTATTTTATAAGGACGTAATTTTAACTATTCATTTTTTAATCCAATAAACTTAGTTTTGCATTAAATATGTGGTCTCACCCAATGCACTTATATATATATATATATATATATTACTTAATTTGAACTACAATATATACTCATTAGTATTCCATTTCTCATTCATTATACATTTCTACATTAGATTTTTTCGTAGTTAATTATACTTAGAGGTTGTAGCCGTTCTTTTATTGTGTAATTAACTTTTTTTAAGCTTAAAAAAGTAGGAACAAGATGTCAAGCTCCTATATTCCTTTTATTCAAATGATTGACGGCAAACTCTACCAATTGGTGTAACTTATATATTTATTTAGTGTTTTTAGAAGATTATGTTGGAATTAATTAAACATGTTGAATACGAATGATAGCGCAAAGTGGAAGCGTACCTATTCATATCGTTGATGAATCCGAAGTTAGGTTGATCGTCTTCCAAATGATACGTATAAACCGTAGAGAGAAAATGGATGTGAATCTCGTTTACTATGTTCAAGTTAAAGAAATGAGATACTATCAACATATTTATACATTCACTTGGGGACCATAACCCCGTATTTAGAGAACAAGTCCTTAAGGTTTATTATAAATTTAATTTCACTTATAACAAAGTAGAAGTTATCCAAAATTGTATTTGCACAATAGTCCTCATACTTTTATAAATAATCGTTCGACCACATAATTATGTTAACTTAGTTGATCACTTAATTGGGTTGTTCGATAGATAGTCATTAATATATACAATCGTTAGACAAATATGTTGGACCATATTATAATGTTCCAACAGAGTTATCCAGGAATAAAAGATAGGGTAGTTCGCTGACTTTCACTAATTGGCTTCGGAGCCGCTTTGCCGCGGTGGATGAAAGGTTCCAGGGGTGGAAAGTGAGTCAGTAAAGCAAGAAGTTCCTTTACGTCTTTCCATTGTGA